>JAQIXX010000945.1:0-42850 GCA_034700605.1 Willowsia nigromaculata
AAGTTAAACGCCACTATAAAAATCGTCAAAATAGTGCCAATTAATCCGCACATAGTGACGTGTGTATTTTAGATAGTTTCGAAAAATCCCTTCCCAATAATTTTGTCCGTCGGATAATAATATTGTCTTAGTTTCCTACATCAAGCCTTTACCCAACGCTGCTACTTCCACCCACTACCTATTTATTGATGTCGCTGGCTGACTCAAGTGCGTCTTGAGTAGGAGAATATGTAGCCTGCAGCCCGACTAAACACAAGGAAGCAAAGACATAGGCAGTGACAATAGCAATTGAAAATAGGTATGTACAGTAATCATCAAGTACGTCATCATCCAGTTTCCGTGTTTTTCTCCTTTCTCCCTTGTTGTTGCTACAATGTGATTGAAGAAAGCATAGGAGGAAAGGAGTTTGTCGTGGGCACAGCTATCTAGCTCTAGCTCCTCTTTCCTAAAACACTTCCGCTCACAACTACTACGACTGGTACTAACTGCAACTCGGAATCTTAATGGTTATGACTGTAATGCAATTACCCTCTTTCAGCTTTTGTTATGGGGCTTATTCAACCACTATGCCACTACTATTACCACCCCTTTCACCACCAATTTCTGTACAGCGACAATGACGACTACGACATTGACTACAATACTGCAAATAACAGTGTCAAAGGCAAACCCGTAATGGAAAACATGAGGCTTTTCTTTACCAGCAATAATAACAACGTATGTACTTCCTCTCTCTTCCTTCCAGCGTAGCAGCGGTAGTTGTAACAGGGTTGTCTTCTTCAAGTATTATTATAGCATTAATGATGGCTCCTCCAGCACTAAGAATGTAGAAGTGCTCTTATTATTACTATTATTGAACATTATCGCAACAACGACCTTGTTTTAACTTGACTGTCTCTTTGTTGTGCCCTCGAACAATTTTCCTAGCATTTTGGATTTTTATTAGCGTGTTCCTCAATTCTGTTTCAGACGCATGCACCGAATTGCTACATTTTCGAAATCGGAAATAGCAGCGATGAAGATTATTATTTTTAAGTGCACCATATTAAAGAGCAAGTAGATAAGATTCTTTCACCAGCAAAACCACGCCACCCTTGTTAACCCTTTTATCCCCGCATGAATATGATGATGGCAATGATGCTGATGCCAAGTGCAAAGGGCAAAGCTGTAATTATGGCAGCTTTAGATGCTTGCCGATATCGTTTAATTATTGATACTGGCAGATATAAGGACTGTATTTATGGGAAAGTATGAAGCTATTATATATGAAGGTAAGCTATGCAATATTTAGTAGGATTGCAATAAAAATAACGGAGATGCACTTGCTCAGACAAAACAGACATTTTGTTACTTTATCGAATGAGCGAATGTCATGATGTAGTGTGTAGTTAACTACTCTTTTTTATGGGATGGCAATGAGCTGTGTGATGTGCTTACTGCATATCGTACAGATAGAGTAAGGAGATAAAAAACATGCGAGGATTTATGTACGGTTTAGTGAGTTACTTTCATTGCAAGAGATATAATTGTATTAGTGGAGAGAAAGAGAGAGATAAAGCTGTTCGCTGTTCTGCTCGTATAACACAGAGTGAGAATAGAAGTATGCAACCAATTACTTATATCACTACTCCGTTTATTATATGCTGCTCATTGAGTAGTAATTAGAAGAATGTAGATATTTGCTTTCACTTCCCATTTATTGTACTCACTGACAACGACACAGGTTAGTAATGATTTACTCAAGCAAGAATTTCAACTTTTGCCAGTTTACCACTTCCATCAAATTATACACTCACAGATGAATCTGCACGAATATCGATGATACGTGCTCATGATTAGCATTGAGATTACATTAACTCATTCAATGACAAATGAGGAAGCAGTGTATGTAACGTATCCAAGTATTATTACCTTTTTTGTAGCTGAATGGTAGGGTAGGATATTCCGGAAAATGTACAATTGTAGCTATCTGTAACGGCATTAAATAAAATACATGCATGAATTCATATCAGAAGCTATAGTAACAACATGAGCTGTAGCAAAAATGAAAATAGAAAGAAATGTAAAATATTTCAGTTTCTGATTTATATGGCGTGTAATCAGGATGCACACATGCTCACGTCTCTATACACATTATTAGCCAATGACTTGATGCTCTAGGATCTCTCAAAACTTTTGAACCGAACGTATGACTCTAAAATCCTCATGTACTTCTGTTTCAATAATTTTTTAATCACCACAATGTTTTCAATGACATTGGCTACAGATTCTAGATTTAACACCTAGGTAACTAGTCTCCTGATCTCGTCAATTCATAATTTGATTCATTGACTGATCCCTGCAATAAAACTCCAGAATATGAAAATTAAAGATTCTAGATGTATGCATGCGATGAGCAAATTTTCTCGGTTATTTAGACTTGCATATTATATTATTGCCCCATAGAGTTTTCAAAAAATGAATTCCTTTGCTCCATTCCATATCATTATTATTTTCTAGTATGCTACCACGTTGTCGTCAGGACAGAAAAAGAGTTTCGCTTATCATTTTGGGTTGTTGAATAATATGGGAGCTAGAAGAGAGAGAGAACATTCCAATGAGTAACATGCCTGAAAATCACGTCGTTTACCAAATAATATTTATGTATGTTTCGTGTGTTCCCAAATAATAATGGTGGTGGAGGAGGGAGAGATTGCGAAAAAATATGCTCTGGGCAAGAGCAGGAGTAGCATAACAAGTACATTCATAAACTCTCTCCCATGTTTTTGGAGTGTGTTGTTATGCAGTAAAATGTGAGTTATTGTGTGTAGTTTTGCTCATCTGCCACACAGCTCCTCTCTCTTCTCTCAAAAGCAAGAAGAGAGTCGTTTGTCGACTCATTTCTGGCACGAAACGAAATTGCTATGACGAATTTAACTTTTGCCCTTATCGTTAGCTTCATAGCAATTAGGGGAGTTAATCAAGCTGATCTGACAAATACTGTGTGCCTCACTGCCTCTCTCGAGCCACGCAGCTAGAGAGAGCCACACACATGTATTGCCATTGCCACACAAAAGATATTTACCATCTCCTTAAACCGATTTACTTGACTGTATCATGGGGGCCCATGTATTTACGCTAAATACACATTATTATTATTATTACCATTGTGCCCCTTCTCCGTCATCCTTCTCCTCTATCAGGAAGAAAAGAAACGTGAATAGAGGTATGTGCGGCTATAGTCTCTATTCTCCTTTTGTCGAGCACGTTTCACACCGAATTCAAGGCAGAGAAACGGAGCAGTAGAGGAGAAGAACCAAAAAACTTACCCAACCACCGCACCGCCATGCCACCTCCACCATATGTTGTGGTTTGTGTTTTTTGGTGGAGCAATAAGAAGAACATGCATAACATCACATAAAAATAATAATATAAAAATGTATTTAAGCAACAGTCGCCGCCGCCTTTGTTGCACCAGAGAGAGCACACACGGTGTTTAGTATTTAGTTGGTAGTTGAAAAGTAGGAGGTGCACTCTCTCAGTCAGTCAGAGTCAGTGTGCGTGTAGACCCAGTAATTTTCTTAAGGATGACTCGTTAGAGAGTTTTTCTGATTAAAAAATATGCTTACTACTGAGCTCAGCATATCCACATATCTTAGAATCAGGGAGAGAGAGAACCTTTTTCCCCTTTAAGAAATGCATACATATGTAGGCATATAATTTTCTAGAAAAAAGGGTGAATCCACACCATAAACAGTCCACACATTCATACTTGTATGCATAAAAAATGGTTTAAGTGAAAAAGACCAAGATAGATGTGCTCTCGGTGGTACACTCATTCTCATTCTGTCATCCAACATATTTTTTTCTTCCTTTTTAGAGTCGTGACGAATCTGAGGCAGGTCCTCTGGAAGTAACAATTTAACTTGAAAGCAGAGAGAGAGAGAGAGAACAAGAAAGAAGTCTACGAGGCTTGATGATGACACATTTAAGGGGGAAAATTGGCATCCCCACATGAGGTTATTGAGCTAACGAGTTGAGAATCAAGTATTTAATGTAACTCTTCACCATTTATCTTATACACATTACATGCTCACTTCTCATGCCTTCTCCCGAGTGAGGTACACAAATTTGTTAGAACATGCATTCATGCTAATAACACCACCACCACCACTGCTAGTGGTACTGCTTTGTTATCTTCCACAACTCATCTCCCTCCCTGTAGCTTTTATTATAGACTGTTCTGCTATTTTGGATCGCTATAATATTTTGGATTTTTTTTTTCGTTTCTGATGGACTAGTTTGTTTGCTGAGAACATTGCGCGATCATCAAAAGTGGTGTAACAATAAACGATGTTGGCAGATGTAGTGGTACTACTGATCGTGATGGTAATTCATAGTCGACTGTTCAAGAATAATGATATAGCAAAAAAGGAAGAAAATGATATGATGGTGAGGATGTGAATGAGCAATGCTTGCTACTGCATGGTATTATCAGCTCGGCGGCATTTTTTACTCTCTTAATAACATGCTTGTCACTGTATTTATCATTACCATCTTGGAAAAAGAGGATGCTCGTTTATTTCCCTTAATTAAATGATATTATGGAATATAGTTTCCACATTTTCAAATGACTTCTCTGTCTATGCGCTGTCGTTATACATTTAATGTTTTTCCCCCAAATCATTGTGTGTCACCGGATTGGCCTGTAGAAAATTTCAGTTTACTATCCCCACATATATATACTGTATATTTGTTAAATTTAGCAATTTTCAATGTCGTCATTATACTAAAACCAAAAAGTGAGAACTCTTGTCTCTACTTTTGTTCGTTAAGATGAGCATGTATAAAAATATTTGAATGGTAATCATTATTAATAGATATTAGCATGGTTTAAATTAAGAAAATGCCACACACATACACTTCCAAATAAAAAAATTCTAGTCTGATCATAAAGCTGGGAGAAAATTTACAAAGGATTGGTACAACGATGGCATTGAAAGTCTCATTTTTGTCGCGTTTCTGGTACTGATTACACAGTGCGTCTTGCTGATTAGCATTATTAGAGGAATGGAAAAAGAGAGAAAATGCGGCAGCAATATGGAGAAGATGGGCGAGACAAAGATGAAATAAAAGGGAAAAGTTAAAGCTCTGTTCATAGAGAAGAGACATGTCATTTAACTCCGGGAAAAGAGACAGTTACAAAAAATGGTCAGCTGTTTACAAGAGAATCGGAGAGGAGGAATGTGTACTCATAATATAATAAAATAAAAGACATGCTTCACGCTCTTTTCTTCTTCTGCTCCTATAATTGCTGCCAAGAAAATTGCATGAGTAATATGACGGAAACAATAAGATGTGATGATGAAGAAGAAGAAGACGAGCAAAAAGAAAGAGAGAAGAAGAAAAGGAAACAAAACGAAACAATTATGTGATCATGATGATGATTCTTTTCCTCCTTGTTCTGCTGGTGTGGCAGTAGGCCTTTTTCAACGCACACATGCAAGCGCACAAATATGTCAAGCATTCTCCATGAAGCGGAGTAAAACCGGGAGCCCGGCCCAACAATCCACAGCCTACTACCATACCAACCAGCCTCGCCAAAAACGTAAAAAGTTATAATGCATCCATAAATGTGAAAGAATGTGTATTTCCACATGTACATATCGGTTTTTCTGTCAGGAATAATAATAACAATGATGATGATAATAATAATAACTACTAAAACGAGAAAAATATTTTTGCTAAACAAGTATAGCAGCAGCAGTCCTATCTTGGCTTTTTTATCACAACTTTATAAGCTTAATTACCGCGAAAGCTTTAATGAGTCTTTAAATGCGTGCTCTAAAAATTGTTAGACGCAGAGAGAAGCAGTAAAAGCGCCTCAAAACTTGGATAGAGAATCATAAAGTTAAAACGAGGAAAAAATTCTCATTCTCAACTTGAGCTGACGTTTCGCTAGCACTATTTAGCTTTCATTACTGTAATACAATTGGATTTGGACGGAATTCTGGCTGATGCTGAATCCTTTTGGAAGCTCGAACTTTTTCTTTAAAAAATTTCTTGTGTCATTGCTTTGTAAATACTGTAAGGTTAATGGTACATATTTTCAGTTGAGATTTTTTGTATTTTTACTATTATAAAAAATACTCTTGTTTTCGGATGAGTGCCTGTTTGTTTGCTTGGTTGCTGCTGGGCGGCGTAGGGGACCTATGGTGTATAATATTCTCTTATATAACTCGTCGTCATCAGCATCAACATCCACAAGAAAAATTCTTTAAATTCTCGAGAAACCTGAAAAAACTGATGTTATTTGCTTATTAGAATTTTGTGAGTAGTTTGTATTGACTGGTTGTGGGCTGGAAGAAAATAACCACGTCGTCCGTGACTAAGTAGAAGTTGTTGGTTTAACTTCTCCAACAAAACCCTCCTATTATAAGAGAGGATGCCGATGATCATATTATGTTGGTAGCAACGGTGGTGGCGTTAGTCGTATGATGGTTTGGTTCAGCGTGAAAGAAATTGTACGCAACAGCGTCAGCCAAAGGAAAGCCCATTTTAGTCAAGTGTTATTTGACAGCCGTCACTTGCCTAAGTACCTAGAAATGCCTGGGAAGAAAAATAAGAATAGGAGGAAGACAAAAACATGTAGACTACATGGTTTGACGATGATGATGACAAAAAATCAACGTATGGATGATGATAGGATGGAACATGCTGTGTGAATTGAGTGGAGATGGAGAATGAATCGGTTACTCATTCAGCATTTTTCTATTATTATAATAGATTTTTGTATGCGTAACGACGACGACAAACGACAGCGTCCTTTGTGTGTCTGCGGTTAATGTTCAAAGGCAACCAATGAATGGGTAGATGTATTGTTTTTCACTACTTTTTCATTCATGCGTATCTCTTTCTCTTTAAAACTTTTTGAGATTGTGCAGACTTTTTTTTTCTGCTGGTACTCTCTCTCTCTCTCTTAGAGTCTCTCTTGGAGGTAGACATAGTGACTGACCAAAAGCAGTGTATGAGCTTAGTCACTCTTTTTCTACCGTCACAGGACACTGAGCTCAGCTGAAGAAGAACCAAGAATTCCAAAGTCCAAGGAATGATAACGAAGACTCTAGTGCTGATCGTCATTAGAATTAGCATTATTTGGATGAAAAAACATTGAAAATCATGTCATGCATTTTTCACAACATACGGACAGACCAACTGTGATATCCTCAAATTCACGAGGCGTTTCAAAGCGACAACAACGAGGAGGACATGAAAATCACAAAACGGGAAATGAAACTTTCAACGTCTACTGAATAACTGCCAAACGAGTAGGTAGAAACATGGGACAACTGACATGGGTAACCTTTTTACGCCTTGTAATCAATACACAATTCATATTCTAGTTGGCAAGGTGTTTCAAACAAAGCAATGCATTGTTTATAGAGTGTGTTGGGTTATATTACTTGTAGAAGCACGTGTTCTTTGAGGAAGCAAAATGCACAGAGGAAAATTAAGAAAGTCGTAATGAAAATAGTGTGGTATGAGATTCTATGAGCACCTGAGGTGGTGATGGTGCATGGAAATAAAAATGGCGTCGTAAGAGAGAATGGCTTCTTATTGTCCATAAAAAAATAGGCAAAGTCAAATTTATTTTAAGGAAAGAAAGAATTCCAATTGTAAGAGGACAAAATGTTGACTGGTTGTTGAACCATCAACGTCTAGAAGTGAAGTGCCTCTCATGGAGCGAGTGCATTGCTTTATATAATGAATTTTTAGGTTTAGGTGTACAAATCGAAATGAATAGACATTGAGTTCATGGAATTTTACAAGTATTGAACCTTTTCTTTGGTTAGATAAAATCGAAGTAAAATCGTAGAGGTTTACAGAAATATGCATAATTTGTAAAGATTAGTCAAATAAGTACATTGAGAATTCATTCCTCTCTGGAGAGTAGTGCACGCAGGTAAGTGAACCCAAGTACAGAAGTACATACAGATTCACCTTTACATTTTATAAATCTACAGAACATCATAGAACAAAAACGCATTACATTACATTGGTAAGAAACACGTAAAATAGTAGAAAAGTAAATTTGTCATAGGTATCTAGTTTTTGTGAAACGCACACATTCAAAGAAATTTCCCAAATAGGTTTTTCAACTTAAATACATACGCTTTGTTCTCCGCGAGAGAGGAGAAAATAAAAAGTGACAATAAATTAGGATCCATGTTTTCTGAGTCGTTTAATGTTCCTTAAACTGCTGCTACCGCTATTAATATTATGACACGCAATAAACAAGGAACCACGATACATTGGAAACAATGAAGCGAAACCGGCCATCTGCTTTCTCTCCAAGCAAAAGTAAAACCATATTATTATTCTCTATATGTCTTGTTTAAGTTCTTGCATTCATTGAAATGCCTCTATAAGAAGACTTTGCTATTTGTTCATCGACAGTCAGAGAGTGTTATCGTCGTGATCGCAAGAGTATCCGCCTTTTCCACTTTTTCTACTCGGAGCATATAGTGTCCTGAGAGAGCTATGGAAGATTTCACTAAACTGAAACTAGATGAATAAGGAAATCCTGCGAAAGTTTTGGTGATCTGCTTGATTCATTAGGAGCTTAGAAATGTTAAAACTTGCCTAGTTCGTCGTCTTCCTCCTCAATTTCACTCTGTGTAAAGTAAAAAATGGTTGGCAATTGTAAAATTGGGGAGCACTATAATACTCAACGATGGTGGCGGCAGGATTATTATTCACAGAGGAAGGCAAATCTCTGAAACTATATGGTAATATGAAAGTAATAATAATAATATCTTAACGAGGGATTACGATTGGCTTACACATTACTTAAAATATTTCACTTTTGTTCAGCCTCCCTTAACTGGGGATCTTAAAACAACTGCAAAAGCAGCTTCATTCCCTTATTCTTCCTCTTGGTCTTTAGGCTTTGTCTTTCTTATTACTTATTATTATGACTATCTTTTAAAATCAGTCATGTCAGACGCAAAATATCTCTCTGTCTTTTTTCTGCCCTCACATCCACCTCCTCATTTTTCTTCTCGAACAAACAAAGTCCGGATCCAGAAAAAAAATATTTTGCAGGCAAGGAAAACCCTCTCTCACTCATCAGCGAGATTTTACACTCTGATATCATTTACACAATGCCACACACCAACAATTGAGAGAGAAAATGAGCAAAATTCCACTATACAAGGGAGAATTTTCATTCATACGGGAATATATCATTTGCCACAATATCTCTCTTTCTCACCGAGAATATATTGCGCTTTTTACGTGTATTATGGTAGTATGGATAATAATACGTTCATAAAAAAGACATCCACCGACAGACATAAAACTTTTGAGTCCCCACAGAAAAGACAAAAGAATTTTTCCTCATTTTCCCCCTCTTTTGTTTGTCAATTTTTGCCAATGACGCATGTCCTGAATAAATCTACTTGCTGCATTTTGCCCAGGCTATATAGACACTTGAGAAAAGCCACACACACTCCCATTAGCTTGAGCTATAAGCAAATTTATGAAGCTGTTTTAAAACAAGTGAGATGCATAATAAACATCATCATTTAACTTCGCCCTGTCTTCTTTTTTCCTTCTTGTCGTTTGATAATGCCTAAAGATTCTACTTTCAAACAGCCGACAGAAAAGGTCTCATCTTCTTTTGTTTCAATAATGCCATCACATTTATTTTACGCTTCATTTTTTATTTTCCTCTTCCATCTTCCTCTTCTTTCCGTCATGCATCCGCCACAAATTCCCAGATTCTTTCCTTCAAATCGTATTTTTGGGAAGGAAGAATCTTATTTATAAGCAGTCATTTACTAATTACATGTCCTGTACGTATGCATGTACCTATGAAAACGAAAATAAATTCTATTGAAGCACAAGCACAAGAGAAAAAATTATAGCTTTGGGCTTGTTTTTTGTTGGTGATGAGGAGACGAAGTGAAGTGACGATTTAGAAAGGAAAAGTGCTGGAGGAGGAAACAAGCTCATTTGTTACTTTCTTAAGTCAGCCATCGTTTTATGCTTATCTTGCATTTTTTATAGAAAAAAACTATAGGATAAACTTTGCTGTGCGTTTTTGTGTGTAAGCTTCTCCTCTTTTATCAATGTTTGCCTCCAACAAAAATAATGTGCTTGATGATGTTGATAGGTATGATGATGATGATGACGATGGGCTGCTGATCCTAAATGGCAAAGTTGTAAAATTCACTTTTTAAAGGATTTTCCCGTAAAATTGCTAAAGCAATACTCTGATTTGTTTTATTGCTTCGGCTGATCCACATGCAATACCATGTAGCTAGGTACCTATGTACTTGTTGTAAGTTAGTGCTGTTAGCTTTTCGCTAGGATAATGATTCTGTGATGGCGCAGTGATAATAATGTTGATGAAGACGATGATGATGGTGTGGATGTAAAGGCGAAAAATGCACATTGTAAGACGCTAACAATTTTTTCTCTAGTTTAGATTATTTTTGACTGCAGGGTAGGCAGTAATTTAGCACTCTGCAGAGGCTAGATAAGTAATACGGTAAAAAATCCATGTAATCCGTAATCCGTAGATCCTATTCCATTTTGCTGTTTCTTCATCATCCTCGTCTCCGTTTTCCATGCCCTGCTTGGTGTGCTGGTTCGCTCGTTGTCAAAGTGAAATGTAATTTACCAAGAAAATTCATCAATCTAGCTTAACCATGGCACACAAAATGTTTTACCCAAACAGAGCCTGTTTGTTGTTGTGAAAGCGTTTCTCCACCACTGTGCTTTTATTCGAGACGACATGATGATGATTATAGTGAGCTTCTCCCACTCTCGCACTTTATCTACATCTTCCCCAAAATATCTTGCATGACTACTGGTAACACGAATAAACATAATATCGGGAATAGTGACAAAATGTGAACCAAAGTTTGTTACTCCACTACACACCGTTCTGAGTTTTGATGCTGTTTCTCCGCGGAAGTCTGAGAAGATTGGACGAACGGAAAATCTATTAGGCACAAAATCTACATTATGAGTAGGACACACTATCTTTATGTGTTGTTTCAGTGTATTTCTTTGAGATTTACAGTTCATTGAACATTTTTTTGGTTGAAACATTGAAACACACTCACAGTTTGGCTGTTTGTGTGGCGGCGATGGTATTTTCTTTTGGGAAGCGATAAGGAACGCAGAGAAGAGCAGTAATTTAGCTAAGATAGTTGAGCAAGTATTAGTTTTTATCTCGTCTGCCTGCTTTCATAGAGGAAAATTGAATAGGAGACTGTAGAAAAGTGTCATGCATGCATGCAGTGCGCTGAAGACTCGACTACACTATTGACTATATGCAACGGAAGCATTTTAGAAAGTCAAGAATCATCATTATTTTTTCGGAAAAAAAGGAAAGAATATGTGGTGGTGGAAGTGGAAGTAGTTATAGTAAGTTAAATTGGAGACTGGGAGTTTGGAAGAATGGGGAGGTTGTTGATGATGATGAGTAAAAAAGCACACAGTTTTGTAACTATTTGTTTCGCAAAGTAAATCTAGCATGAGGATGTAGTATGGCTGTGTAGTAAGCGGTGGTAAATGAGGCAACATATTTTTGTGATGATTTTGGTCTCTTTATTGACTTACATATGGGAGGATTAGATGAGAAGAAGTAAAACAGGCTTTGCGCATAATCCTCAAAGGTGTCTTAAAAGATTCAGCTTTACAGTTTTTGTTGCTGCTGGAGTAAAAAATTAAAGAAAAAATGCTAACTGCAAGCGTCAGTGTTGGGGAAATTCGGAAACGCATTTTGTTATAACTGCTTGTTGTAAGGTTTTAGACATAAAAATTGAAAGGCATCTTTCCTCATCATTTACTGATCTCCGTTTTAAAAAGTCAGCAGAATTAAGAACACATTTTAAAAATATATTAAGGTAATCATGCGCTTACACATCGAAAAATATGCAAACAGGAAACTTTGAATTCACGGGAAAGAAACAATAAAAATATACTGACAAACGTTGTCACATTTTCTTCATGAGTCTCAATCCCATAGGGAATACGAAACCTACGGGAAACCTCAGCTAAAAATGAAAGCAAGTGGCATGAAACGGGCCATGATATATCAGCAGGGTAGTGGGATAGTAGGTAAATTATAAGCAGCGATATAGTACCTACAGTCAACCCTAGAAAAAGCCACCCAAAAGGTGTGAAGTAAATTACTACTGCCATAATGCCATTGCCACCACTAACTTTGTCATCATCACCCCTAGTTACTTTATCCACTAGTTGGGTGCTTGTATTTTGAAGACTTACTCGGCTCAGCTTGCAAGATTTTTCTTATACACTAATCCGTGTGCTTTGCATTTTTTCCTGTAGAAGAATCCAGAGTCACTTCAATGTTGACTGGGTTTCACATTTTGCAGAAGAGATGATAGTCTTAGCAGCCATGCCCGGGCAGCGGCACCCAGTCACTCAAAATGACTTTTTGTTGAGCCGTTTCCCTGTGTCTTGGGTGTGATGTGTGAAACAGAGCGAAATGAAGTTGGTGTAAGATAACACCAACAACAACATCACCACCGCCACCACCACCAGCAGCAAAAAGCTGGCATTGACACAATAATTAATTACATTTCAGATGAGCCAGGATCGAGATAAAAGTCGGAGGGAGAGAGAAATTAAAAGGACGGGAATTGGTAACAGCGCCGGACACATAATATATAAAAGCAATAAAAGTAAAAATCTATTTAGAAGGGGGAACACCAACAAAATGCCGGAGAAAGAACGATGCAGAGTCTCTATTCTCCTATCTCTAAAAATCTTCATGACATGCCTTTAGCCAAGTAGTATATCAAAGTATCATACGACGACGGCATTTTATTCCACAATTTTGCTCATCTACAAATCTACATAGAAACCGACCACCACCACTATAACGACTCATTTGGACTAAATCCATTAAAATTGTAGCTCACGATGGACATCCGTAATGCTAAATCAAAGCCACTCAACCACTGCACTTTTAATTTTTTCAAGCAATTCACGTCATTTAGCACATAAATACAGTCATCATTAAATTGTACGTCTTTGAGTTTTTCCTGCTTACTGACAATGAGTGTTGGGAAATCTTGAGTGTAGTATGAAAAGGGGAAAGACAAAAAAGAAACAAAGTGACAAGAGGAAGGTAGAAGGTGAGAGTGAAAATTTTTACGTGGCACTGTAATAAATTCAATCGGAATCACTGAAAGCCAAGTCACAAATAACATATCATTTCCATCAAACTAGTATTTTCCAACTTGTTTTTTTTGTTCTTGTTAAACTCAAACGCACAAACACAATTGTGAAGCCATCCATTACAAATGATAGATTTTATGTATCAAATTTATCGTAAATAACACTTTTCAACTATGGAATATGCTGTTTTCTCTGGTGCAGAGCTAGAGAGAAAAAGAGTAAAATTCGTTCACTGCCGTTGACGATGATGATATGCATTCTCATTTTCAGCATGATCATCAACACTATCCTCCGTTTCTCATTTCCTTTCTTTTTAAACATTAGTCTAGTCTTTGGGTGCATTCTAATTAAACAGTGAGGAAATTCTGATCCTTATCTCAATTTTTTATTCATGTCTCATTTCGATGTGAGATCTTGAATAAAAGCTTAAACCTGTGGAAACAAAGCTGCTGTATACACTCTCAGACCTGTGATTCATTTATTTGTGTCTTGTTAATTACAGGTCAACAAAGATGTCTCTATATACAAATTATACGACGTAATGGATAGGGAGTAGGTATGTATGGATGGAGTGATGTGCGTATCTTCATTAAGCATCTACGCTGTCTTAAATGTCGTCCAGTTTATTATCAGCCTTCTTCAGTCTTCTCGACTGCTCTCAGCTCTTCTTACTACTATTTTTTAACATAAAATACAAGCTCAAAAACAAATGACACATTGACACCGGAGTGGGCTCTTTTCACCGTATCAATACATGGTATCTCTGATGTGATCCATGACAATTGATAAGAAAAGAAGAACTAATGATAATGGTGGCTATCTGAATTATCGTCCTTTTAACTTGTGTTCCTATTACGTTTTCCAAAACGCCAGTATTTTTGTCATCATGAGAAAATAAGCATATTCTACCTATATTTTGTAGTCAATCCAACATTTGCTTCTCATTATATGCTAGCAATTTAGGAAAATTCTACCAAACCTCATTTAAAGATGATTCGTAGAGTAATTGTTCAACTTATTAAAAAAATAGGTACCTATGTTCATTCAGGTACATAATCTTGTTCGCATTAAAAGTGAAAATGAAATGATATTTGATTCGAATCTCAATTCTGCATTTTTTCATGAGCATTATTTCACTACCTTTCCAATCGATTTTATTTTTTTTGTCTAGAATTTATTTTCGCTTTAGTGTTAACGGTGTCATTATATACCCGTTAATATGAGGAATTCCAGTAATAATACTGAATAGTAGTGATACAGTTCTTTTAATATGTAAGTATGAAAATTGTTTTGGGGCAAGGTGACGTGGCATTATTTAAGATACAGTGGACCAATGTTTGTAGTGACATCGACATTCACATTACAAACCAACAATCAAAAACGCTTAGAAAATGCATAATGCAGTAGGAATACGAAACCCGTTGAAACGATGTTAAGTACGTTTTAATGCTCAGCTTCTCTTCTCTCCATGCAAGCTGCCTTCTTCATCGTCGTTGTCGACGACGACGTGGACACACCATTATTTTTCATCATTGGAGAAAATTACTGATATTAAAAAATTGCATTATTCTCTATAATATTACACTTTTATGCTTTTCTACACTCTTTTCCTGGGCTTCTCAACGCTGACGGATGAAGCAGACGTTCCTTCACACAAACACGGTATAATTCAGTATTACCATGGTGAAAAATAATAAGACATGGTATTACGTCTATAGTTAGGTATAAGGTTTCTTGCATTATACTTGTTGTGTTAGTGGTGGAGTGATTATGCATGCGCTCTTGGTTGGAGGGCTAGCTCACCAGGCAGAAAAATAATATATTGTGCATGTGTCTACTTCACGTCTAATTGAATTCAACAGCGCTGTAAATCAATATAAAAAATGAACTAATGATAGGATTTGAAAATTACAGGCTTGTTACGGGAAGGAAAAAATAAGTGGACCAAGCAAGCTACACTTACTCACACAAACATACCCTCACACAGAGAGAGAACGTTACCCATCATCATCATCTTTAAAGGAAGGATGATAATGATGATTGTTGTTGTTGCACCAAGGCATTGTTGTAAATACATTTTGATGAATACGGGAACGTATTATCATCAGCATCGTCAACCAGCGAATAAATATTAGGAACGATGTGCAGCAATGAGCAACAGTAGTAGTGGTGGTGTTGGTTGTACCATGTGAAAATTATTCTTTACACAGAATGTGAAAAAACAAGATTTTTTATTCTTTTACTTAAACGCATACAGGTGCACACAGGCGAAACTCTGAAAACAAGAAGGAGGCACGTAATATTAGAGTGTCTGATGGCAGTAAGCTTAATGCGTTTTGCTCACATTGAATAAGGAAAAAGTAATAGCTAGGAGCATAAGGAAAAGTTATAAAAAATCAAGTCAAGCCGTGTGATCTGTGGTGAGGATGATGATTATGAACAAGATGTGATGTTGCTCTTTGACGAAATAGATGTGTAATCCTTTTTTTCGAAATAACTTTGCATGTAGAATTTAATTTCTAGCTGTATACAAAAATATTGCATCAGCAGCAACAACAATTTTCATGACTAAGAGTTCGCATTTCCATGAGGGATGCGATTTGATTTAATGCAAACTAATACTCACTAAATTTGTATGTTGAGCACTTTTAGAGCAGACCCTTGTTCAAATCGAGAAAGATACACACACATATCATTCGTCAACAAGTTGGTATTGGAATTGGAAGCCTTTTTATCTGACTATTTTGTATTTATTTGGAAAATAAACTGAAAGCATTCTATTGTAATAATCATCCTACCAGACCAGCTAATATGCATAATTTATTCTTTCATGCAACAATTTTTGTAAATATTTACCATAATTAGTGTCATTATTTCTGATGATGTACAAATTTAAAAAGGATACAACCAACTATTGTTGGTTCGTGTATTGTTGGCAGCAAGTCTTTGTACCAGGGCTGCATTCCATAAAATAACAGAAATGGCTACGAAACACGTCATCCAAACTCCTAAACCTTGATACTTTATCCATGGTTAAAAATCAATTTTGCAAAGCAGAGTATATCAGATAGATGTTAGTAACTTTCTTGTTTTTCCTACCTCAAAAATCCTAACATTAATCATCATTGCTGCTTTCTGAAAAATTGTTGATGATATTCAATGATTCATATTCACTGCTTAAATTGTATTATGAGAAGTTTTTGTCAGTCATTTCCATTGACTCGAGAGAGTAGCGCAGAATGTGTAATTATTTCATGCATGTTTTCTCACTTTTAACCGCTACTACTAATTCGACTGTCAAAAGCTTCCTTTGCTGTAGAAGAACGTGTTCAAATGACAGGTTGTGGTTGCGGCAACGCTTTTGAGCAGCATCATTTTCACCAAAAAAACTGAGGGCCGAGTTTTGAGACACCCGAAGACAAACTACGGTGCCCCATCCTTCCTTCGAATGGGTGTAAATGGTCACTCAATGAAAATCTCCAGAATTGGGGACCCCCTACAATTTTTGTGTAGTAATTGTACCTTAAATATTAAATACGCTCACGACACTAAAGCAGATCATATACATTCCATCTTGAATTTATTCAATTAGATTTTACAATCTCACGTGACCATGTAGGTATTTCATATTCATATTCGTCCTTAATTGTATGCTAAAGGCAAATAAATTATAACAAGTTTAGAGGAATGTTCCCTGCTTTAAATACAAAATTATTGATTTTCTTAACTTTCCGTCATAACTCTATCCTGAATTGTTTTAATCTATTCTATCTATTGAATTGAATAGAGTTATCCTTTCTGGTATACGTTTTTTACAACCCATACAAGTTGAGATTAGATTGATCGTATTTCTCACAGATTGTCCATAATTTTCCATGAACTTATAGACAATGTGATAACGAGTGTGTGTTAGGACGCACCTACATCCAAGCGCAAATGCTGAGACCAATAGGCAAAGCACAGTGCCACTACTTGTTGTAGGGAAAGCCAACAAGACTTTCAATTACCAATTTCATGCTGCTCTTCACTTACGCATTGTCTTTTCTATGTAGTCATCCTCCTCGTCGTCATCATGCTCATCCTTCTCTGGAGAAGTGAGTAAAAAAGGAAGGAGCGTACGCACGTGAGTCGAATTCTTCGAAAAAGGTTACTTGTGCTCAAGGGTGTTGAGTGAAGAGCTCTCTCTATCTTTCTGTTTAAGAATTTTTATTCTTCGTGAGTTT
The DNA here is from genome assembly GCA_034700605.1 of Willowsia nigromaculata. Lineage (NCBI taxonomy): Eukaryota > Metazoa > Arthropoda > Collembola > Entomobryomorpha > Entomobryidae > Willowsia > Willowsia nigromaculata. Next base: position 17,424 of record JAQIXX010000945.1, read on the forward strand.
ATCTCTAAAGCTTTATTATTACGTTGTAAAAAAAGGAAGAATGAGAATGAAAAAGTTAGCGAATGTTATTATTGATATGACAGCGAGCATTGAGTTTTTAGCGTGTTAGAGAGTATACAGCATCAATTTACTTACAACTGATGCTGCTGCTGCTACTACTACTCAAGGAGCCACTTCAAACCACTTATGACATTTTTGGTGTTCCGGTCTACTCTCTTTTCAAGGAAATTCTTCAAGTAAACAGCAGCCTATAGTACTTGTGGTACGAAGACATGCATTACTTTCCCTTGACGTAATAAGTTTTGAAGAGAGGGAGTCCCTTGCATTATCATGATGATGATGAGAGTAAGAGAAGGATATGTATCCAGAAGGAAATTAGTTCTATATAGAGCCATAATAGATATTATTCAGTTGAAGAGAAGAAGAAAGGATTGCACAAAAGCCTTTTACTGGTATTCAGTCACCCACTCTCTCCCTGGTAGCTCAGCTCAGGCTATACTGAAGAGAGAGCAAGTAAAGTGGTACAACAACAGCACAATACGTACTACAAGCAATTGTTTGTTCCACTGCTCCATTAACTTGTATAAATAAATAATGTAGCAAACAAGGAGCTCCTACTGTAAACATGAGACGTAGCGCATAAAAAGTTTGGAGAAAAAGTAGTCCTTCCGTACACAGAGCACATCCAACGTAGTCCATATTTAGGGACTACTACTCCCACTACTCTATAATGACGCAATGATACTATTTCTACACCGACGAATGTTCTTTAAGACGATGATGGTCTTCATCAAGTGGCACACACGAGTGGTTTCATTGCGAAGTGGGATTGCAAAAAAGGAAGATGCTGGTTTAATGAAGAAGACGGCAAATAATTAGCCTGATGAGAATACTCAAACATTAATTACTACACTACTGTAAGCTAATGTTTCTAAATACATAGTCTATGCTCTGCTTAGACAAGAACAGTCCTATCTTTCTCAATTGAAAATGTTTCTGGGCCACCATTTCTACTTGTTGCTTGGAGTGCTCTTTCTAAACGTACGCTACATTTACCTACTTTAGGTCAATAATTCATGTGTACTTTAATTAACGGGCTCTGCGTATTCACGAAAAAGCGAAATGTTTTAGGGTAGCAGTAAAAAAGTGTACATATTCTATGTTTTGAAGAGTGGTGATAAATTTTAACTTTTGCCAAATAAATATGTACATTGACAACGTGGTGCAGTAGCAATAATGGCAAATATATGTTTTATTTCATATTGCTAATTTTCTACTGTAATGACAAAGTTCATTAGCAAACATTTAAGTAAGAATAGTACCAAAATTTATATTAAAACTTGTTATTAAAGTCTTTTCTTGAAAGCACATAAAAAGCTAGATCTGGTTGGACTTTTTGAAAAATAATATGCTGTTGTACTGATTACTTGTTCTGAAAGTATGTGAGTACAAGCAGTTGTAGTGCAACTGAATCAATCACTCACATTTCACGGTTTTTTCTAATAAATTCTAGTAAACATGAAGGAAACGTCACTTTTAACTACAATGCTTCTTAGACATGTGGTTTAGCTAGGTATAGTTCAGCTCGCTGCAAGTAGTTGACAAAGCGTATTCTCTCCTTGTAAAAGGCACTTACAAAAAATTAACAAACATGCCAATCCGAGCAGGCAGTTACTGTCTCTGAAAGAGATTGCTGTGTTTTTTAGAAATGAAAACTGAGGTCGTAAAAATCGTTTATTTTATTGCAAAAAGCAGTTTTTATTGGTTTCTCTTTCTTCCCCTACCGAAGCGAGGAGTCGTTGATATTGATAAACGTTCACACACACGTGGATGTTTTAGCAACTCGTTATACACCATAATAATATGTTTTTACACATTAACAACAACAATGCAAACAAAAGACGAAGAAAGGATATTTTTACGGTCACTGATGAATTGGAGATGGTGATGTTGTTAAGGGTGAGAATAAGGAAAGAAGTAGTAAAAGAATTTGACGTTTTTAACAGGTCACACACTTAAAAAAGCTAATTTTCTTTTGACTACCTGCAAACGCTACGCAGTTAATTTACGCCCTTGTCAGTCTGCATAAGTTTTTGTATGATGTTTACGGGCAGTTAGATAAGGAGTTTAGAGCGTTATGAAGCCTTCGTGAGCGTTATTATGCGTAAGAAAACAAATTTAGAAAAAAGTTATGCATACAAGGTTTCTGGAATGAATGCCGAAAAATAACGAGAGAAGGTAAAACCCATCTGGACATACGAAAGAGTATGGAAAACTTCGATATATATTATTGGTGCTAATAGCCCTGGTGAAGTTCACGTTAATTAAAAAGGCAATAATGTCAGGAGTAACGCTTCTGCAGTTCAATATAAGCACATTTCCTTGTTTTATGATTTTCTTTTCATAATATAACTAACGAGAAAGAGAGAGGACATGGTGGTGTTTTTTGAGTTACTAGTAATTTCGTAAAATAAAGTGAAACAAATCATTTCTGAGAGAAGTATGCATGCATAATATTATTAACACACATGGAAAGACTTTCGAATAAATTCATACTGTTTTTTCAAGCACGGCAAAAAAGTAATATAGGTAGACGCATGAATTTTTATTCATTTACCCTATAAAAGGTCTCTCCTGGTTATTACGCAATAAAGTGAAATCGTCCAATATCTTCTTTTCAAATCTGTTTAAGAAAGAGGCGTTATCAAGTTGAAGGTTGGAACATCACACGGACATACATACAAAAGATATCTCACACAATTATCTATCCCATTCTCGAAAGAAGTGTAGTAGATTAGATTTTTTCATGGAATTTACATAAATTTCAAATTGTGTCCACCCTTCTATAAAAACGCTAGGAACTCTTGCATTAAAGCATATTTCAGTACAGTAATAATAAATAAGCAAGTCTTAAGCATAATCCACAGTGGAGGAACGTCCGTCTTTTGGCATTAAAAAGCCCTTACATCATGAAAAAATGTGTGTACAATGTGTGAATTATGATCGATGGGATCGGATAAAGCCCACTTGAGAATTAAATTTGAAAATGTGTTTAGGAGAGTAAAAATGGGTTTTATTTTTCATGTGTAGATTATTAGACGGAGGCGTTAAACTTTCATGAAAAATTCCAATAATTTTCCCCCTGGAGATAAATAGATAGAGAAGATTATAGACACATAGAGAGATTGAGAGACAGAGATAGCATTCGGTCTGCTACATGTAATGCATTCAGCAAATTCAATTTACTAGGTGGCCCAAACACAATTAATAAAAGTGATTGGAAAATGTGGAGTGGCACGTTTTTTCCCTCTGTTTTAGCAGTTTAAGTAAATATGTTTTGCCACAGTAAAAAAAAGTGAACCACACCAGAGCAGTTCTCCTCCCAGGGACATAATAAATTTATAGATAAAATGACGATGATGGTGGTGGTGCGCTAGCTTCAATCCAGAGTAGAAACATATAAATGGGGAGTAGAAATGCATGGCTGGTTATGGTATAGGTGAATAGGTAAGTAGAGAGTGAAAGAAACTTGAAGTTGTGCAATGCTCACTTTATTTGTGGTCTGTGCAAATAAGCAAAAGTTAAACTATTTGAACTGAAAATTGGAATTTGAGAAATGGCTACAAATAATAAACGAGGAATTCACAAATTCTACCCAAAAGAGTACAAAACCCAAACTTTCTGTTGCTGCTGCATTCAGACTCTCACACAAACATGCTTGAATTTCCAAGGAAAAGCAAAGTAAAGTGCAATACGGTAATAAATCCCTTGAAAATGCGTAGGTAAATATATGTGAGCTACCTACCTCCTATACATTATTCGTTTTGACTTAAGATTTCATATTACAGTCATGTTGTGTGAAATGATATGATGCATGCGTGTGTGTTTGTGAGTGATTGAGTAACAAACTGCCTACGGATAGAATTTTGGTGTGTACAAGGGAATCAATTTAATGTATTTTTCAACCAGCCAAGACTAAAAATTCTCGTTTCCTTCAGTTTTTTAAAGATGTGCACTTTACTCAACTTGGCAAGATCCTATTTTTTGTTGAGAAGGATGCCGTATTAGATTTGAAGAAGAAACATGATCCTATCTTTGAATCTTGGTTAAGGCATTAGCTGTGATTTCATCTACAGACGTAATGCAATGTAACATACTAGGTACGTGAAATCACGAATGCTTGGTTTCTACGTAGCAGTGGTACACATCTTCTACGATTCCTTAAGGGTGAGTCGCCATTTTATCACAAGGATTTTTTATGATATTGATGATAATGATGAGAACGAAGAGTGAAAAGGGAATCTTGACACATTCCATCACGGTACGACTGTTTACAAAGAACCTTTACAGAGGGATTGAATTGGATTTAAGGGTTCCTTGTTTCATTCCACACTTGGCAGCCTGTTGATCATCATTATGATAAGTAGGGTAAATATTATTGTTGTAAACCTTTCCGTCACTAGATGGTAGCCATGACTCTTTTTACATTAAGCTCCTTTGTACAGTTCACATATATATTTTGTATTAAATGGGTCGATGATGGAATGATGAAAAACATGGCAGTCTTAAAGTAGTTTCGATTAATGCTTTGTGTGTGCTTGTCAGCTACAGGAGCGTGTTGGTTTTCATCTGTTCTTCTGATGAGGGATGATATACATACATTTATTCTTGAAGGGATCCTCATATTTACTTAAAAACATTTTTAGTGGAATTCTGATGAAGCCCTTTGTATACGATGACCATCATTTTTTTCTTCAAGATCTACACCAGCAACACTTTATCTACTTCAAGATCATTTCACCCCTTTCCAAAGAAAATAGTCATTCCATCATCGTAAGCTTGTCTAAGAAAAAAAGGATCTCATCCCTAGTCAATGGAGTTGCAAGAACAACGACAGAGCAGGGAGAACAGAAGAGAGAAGCATAATATACTTTACTTATCTTCTTGGCTTATGGCTTATATCACAAAAAACGAAATAATAAGTAGTGGAAAGGTAAAAGAACGAGATCGAGAAAAAGAAGTTTTGTTTTACGAGCGTTTTTATTTTGTCAAGGGAGTGGCTTAAATTGAAAAGTTGAAAAATTTGTCCGAAATGAGAGACAAAAGGGGAAACGAGGAAGATAAACCTTAAAAGCAAATTGAGTACAAATTTTTAATGGATTTTTGGGACGTCAATCCCACATTGTTGCTCTTTTTGTGACAAATAATGAGTACCGAAACGAATCAATAGATTATACAAAATCATAATGAATTTTATGCAAATTGCACTTATCGAAAAAAATAATGGTGCTGGTGGTTCCATCAAAAATGTTTTTATTGCCTTTAAGTTAACATTTAAGTGTCATTTAAATACATTTAATGATTCAATAAAAATTTATTTGATCTTAACGAGCTCAAAAATGTAACAAGCACAATTTTCATCACAATTAACCAGTGTGTATCATCAATGCTGATCCTTAGCCTTGAAAGCTTTAAGCCGGCAGAGATGTCAGAAGAAAATTATCGATGAGAGATACGGAACAGATCGTGCTTAAAGTTGTAGGATGGATTCCAAAGAGAAACTTTTGAAAAATGACACAAGAGAATACATAACATATTTTATAACTTGATACTTAAAACAGAGAAGAAAGGGCAGGGTCAGACAAGCAGTGTTTCTTGTCTTCTTTATTTGAATGTTTAAATGTGCTGGTGTTGTGGGAATGTGTGGTGAAATGGATAGAATTTCACAAGAAAGTGAACCTTATCAGATTCGTAAAGGCCCATATCATCAACTCATATTGCACATGTTCCCCCACACAGCCAAAAGAAAGGTCACTACGTACTGCATCATTCTGGGAACAAGTCAGCGAGTAACCACTTTCTTGAGCATGTTTACTATTACTTTGCAAGTGTTGTTGATTTGTACTGGTTTGTCAAATTTTTAACTACACAGTACTTGCGGTATCCTCCTAAGTTGCCCGTCGAGCATTAAGGTTAAATAGCAAATATCTTACCTTCCTACTTTAATAAAGTAATACCACCACCTCAACGGAGGCAACTGATGAACGGAATGCCAGACCACCCAATGTGGGTGGCTACGAAAAAAATCTATAATAATTATGACAATATTTATGGTAATGGACATGTAAGGACATGGTTTTGTGTATAACGTGCATCCAAATTTAGTAAGATGAAGAGTGAAAAGTTACCATTGACGGAAACAAGCTTTCCATCGTCATGGTTAATTTAAATTTGGGTGAATTTTCTAGAATTTAGAAACTCAAGATCGAGCAAAATTTACATTATAATAGAGGCACATCATTAAGAAAGAATATCTCTGATTTGTAAAGTCTTTACCATACATAGCAATATGACTGTACTGATCATTACTACAGTCCAAAATGAATTTAAAAAAGCATCTTAATATGTTTCAATTTTGATTTATACTATGTAGAATGCATTAATTGTAGAAGATAACTACCAGTGCAAAGAGTATGAGTCCTATGAATAGTTTAGCATCGTTATTGCACTACCTGCTAAACATCTTGGTGTGGTGCTCAAGGAATATTGTTTACAAATATTATGTTCATTTTTCTAGATGTCGTGCCTTTTTCATGCTTGAGCACAACTAACATCCTTTTTTCTTGTGCATTTAGCTACTTGGTGGATTACCACGATTATTACTTGAAGCGTCTTGGGAGTATTTTAGAGAATGATGAGAATTATCCCGGAAAAAACGTGTCACATTTTTTCCAACATAAAGTGTAAATCCGTTCATGAATTCAAAGAGCTTAAAGGACTGTGTGTGAGAATGTAATGACGACTATGCATAATATTTTCGTTTCCACGAACTTATGAATAGTACTCACAATAACTGAGAGTTGTTTATGAGGACTTATGGTTAGTTACGCTGATAGCGTGAGTTTTTCGGGAATATATGGAAAGTAAAACGAATAAATGCTTTTACTTGGGCATGCATTCATGATGAAAATGAGAATATATTATGGGAAGAACGTCTAGCTTATCACGAGCTTGCTCTCCTTTTTTCGTTCTTTCTTGGATTATAAGCGATAAAAAAGGAAGCATGTAAATCTTTCAGGCGCTTCAGAGAGATTAAACTGTCATATTATGGGCAAGAAATATTGGCTGGAATATTCATTTTTTGGTGTTAGGATGACACAGTTCGAAAGAGAGAAAAACGACCTTTGAAATTACGTTATAACACTTGACACTTGAGCAGAAGCAATAATGTTTTTTGTGTACAGAATATATTTATATCCTTGAGTAAAGCTTGTATGTGTCGACTTATATATAAACAATATTAGATAAATCGCTTATCTTTAATTTTGAGACGTAAACCTTAAATTTTTTCAGAAATATCTAACAACTAATTCGAAAATTATTGGTGGAAAAAGATGATATTTTGATTTGGAGTACAATGTCAAATTGAACTCTTTTGAAGCAATAATGGAAGCAAGCATCCACGCACAAAATGTGACGGAGCATTAAAATACTATGAATGATTAGTCACAAATATTTAGCAAACAAGGAAAATTAAAGTAGGGAAAGTTAATATTTGTATACCAACTCTGAGTTTACAAGCATATTTATGAAAAACCAAAATATTGCAGTTGGATTGACTAGCACTCAAGCTACATTAATTACGTTTTATAGTCTTCCTTGATTCATAATAACATGATGTGCATAGATACTTCTAGGAAACCATTATATTGATCACTTCATTCTTGTCATAAATATTGACTATTACATATGGAATTTGTGACAAGATCAAATTATAATTTGTCTGGTGTCATGTTTTTGAATCCAACTAACACTGGCTGCGTGATACATACTCAGGGCAAAGGCTACGAGGGTGAAAATATAAAGTGGGATGGAATTTCGTCTTAAGTCAACATGTTATTTGTTGTTGCTATCTACCTAGTGTGTGCTCATCTTCCAAGTTTGATTAATAAAGATCTCTGATTTTAAGAATCGAGATGACTCAGTAAAATGCACGGGTTGTCAATGGATAAACAAGTGACTCTCTAAGTGCATGAATGTAATGCATCTGCTACGGAAAATCGGGTTTATTAGAAAGATGATTATACATGTACCTAAAATTTGCAATGGAACAAAATGTCAGGTCAACGTTATGACTAGCTAAGCAATGGTTTGCTCAACTGGTTTACGATTTCGGGGCGATGGGCGTTGAGTAATTAATGGAGATTATTGTCTTACATTTACAATGTCTTACTCACATTGCGTATTTAAGGTCTACCTGCATTTAAATTCATAGTATCATAGCATATTTTTTAACCAAGGTGTATCATGTTGTAGGAACTGTAGAATGATGCAATATTAATGCATACATGTATGCGTGATGGTCCCCTTGTCATTACGTTTAATCTCTGAAAACTGAAATCCAATCTTGAAAAATGAAAAATGAGCTCATCAAAAGGAACAGTTGACAGTTCAAATACAGCAGTGATATATCTTGTTATGTGCATGACATGGGTGACTCCATCACTCCCCCAACACTTAGAATACATCTTGACAGTTTTTCCTGGTATTTTTCCTTTCTTTAGGCTGTGTTTACTCCTTTTGTGTGACAGATTTGTATCTGTAGGTGAACTGTTAGTCTCACTCCGTCTTTTTAACCATGTTGACATTGTAATTTGCCAAAAAAAATCGAAAAAGAAATAGGGTGCAATTTCTTGGTGGTGAATAAAAAGATGATCATAATATGTGTAAGGAGATACGCTCTGTTCACAGAACGCACAAGCCACATCAATCTACCCTTTCGCGCTTCTCGTTTTGTCACGCAAAAATGACTTTTCTAGGAGTTGTTTTCTTTGTGTCTACTGCCATTACAATCAGAAAGCTGTCATTATCATTAAAGCCATTATAAGATGAGCTCATGTAAGACCGGTAATATTAATAATGCCAAGAAACTACAGTATTATCTGAAAATAAACCCAAATCACAAATAACAGGACAAAATTTTTAGCAAACCAAATGCTTAAAATGCAGGCCTCCAAGTAAGCACGATACACATTTAAGAAAGTACATGTTATGATGATCTTTGCAAAAATGCACTTGATGAGCTTGTTTTGTGACATGCTGACTTTTCTATTTGCAACAAATAAGTAACACGACGAAACCAACTAGCAGCAACATATTAAACATACGACGCATTTGAATGAGTTGACTCGTCATCCCAAAGCAACGAGACACCAATTTACATCATACCAGTGAGCCCCATTAAAATCCTGGTCCTGGCTCTCCCTCAGTCTTGTCAAAAATTCCTCAGTGCACTTTGATAGTTAAAAATTTGTTTACCCATGTCTCTGCCTATTTTCCCCTTTGATAAATCGCAAGTAATTTTTCTCTGCATAGGTAATCATGATACGCTAAGTATGGCCAAGGAAATGACGTGCGTGTTCCACTGCCGCTACAACAGTAGACATTTCCCCCTACTTTTGATTACCTACACCACACACTAGATACAATAAAATAAACATTAAAAGTAATAAATACCTCAGCTGCTGCAATCATTGTACAAGAAGATCAAAAAGACAAATCTTAATTTTCCTACCCAGTACATCTTCTTGGTTATATGGCAAGACCATAGTTGAAAATCGAATAGAATATTTTTCTTTGCATGTTTCAACAACATGCCTTTAATGTTATTTTAGCCTTTTGACAAGAAATCGTGATTCGATGAGAATAACTTATGAAGAAAAATATTACCACAATCTTAACGTGCAGTCTGCAGAAAAGGATCGGCTTCTTTGAATCTTTCCCGAAGAAATAGAGATAGGCAAATAACGCAACACTTTAATCGCCTACAAGAACACCGCGAAACGCTGTCTCTTATTGAAGACGAAACAAATATGCCAGTAATATATGCATACATAATTGTAGCCATTTGTTTCTCTCGTAACTACATCATCATCATAATATCTATAAATATAAAATAAATAGATAGTCAACTACATTGTTGCACAGCGGATCTGATACGTTTGCACATACTATCTACACTCTGACTTCACTACATATCGACATGATTTTCAAGTCACTGCGGTCCCGCCAATCTTGTTTAATTTACATAACTATCTTAATTGCAGTTTTTGCAGACGAGCATTTTTCAACCGCAACAGAGAGCGAGAGACTCAAATGGACACTTACAATTAGAAAAGAGCTAGTTGCTTTGTTGCATACAAAATATATTACAGTAATAGTAATTCATAATCTTGCAAGTGCTAGAAGAAAATCTGTGTCTGCTTGTGTGAGAGAGGAGAAAACGATATGCACGAACTTTACGAGAAGAGACCTGGAAACTTTCAAGTTTAATGTAAGTACATATCAGATAAGTAATAAAGATTCTTTTGATGACTTCCATTAGGTATGAGATGTACAGCAATATATGCAAATACACATGATATCAAGCCCATGATACCAACATCCTCATACTTTAAAGGTGATATGATGAATTCAAGAAAGTGGGAATTGAATAGAGATCTGTATGCTTGAAGTGTAAGACTCTATTCTCAATTGACAGTTGGGAATGAATAGGATTTAAAACGTGTGTTATTCAAATAAAAATCTCTCTTGCTGCTGCTGCTGGACGTACCTGTAAGTGCAGGAGCAGCAACACAAATGATGATAATAAGATTTTCAAGTTGTGATTGTGACTGGCCCGAGAGGAGGCAGGAAAGGACAAGAAGGTATGGAATTTTCAAAGACTTTTTTTCAGAGAACAAACACAAAAGAGAGGCATGCAGCATTCATCTTCTTCAACTGCTGCTTTTTTGTTGTTACAGCTTATTAGCTGCTGCTACTTCTTACTTATTCTCAATACTCATACTTTTAATGATAATGCGACTCCTGCTTTTATTTTCAAATGATAATGATAACGTATATTTTCGTCTGTCTCTCCGGTGTAGAGTCACATGTGTGCATGCCTAGGCCCTCTTGGTTTTCTGTGTACTCAAGTACTCTTCTCTCTATGAAGTTTTTGATCCGATCTTACCTAAGCGATAGCTTTGCTCTGTGTGATGTGATATCGCATATTGCCTTATTATAAGTATATCGGCTAGGTGGAAAATGTCAAAGCAAATAATAGAAATGTATATAATAAAAGAAGATGAACAAGATATACATCATTCTCTCTGTCTCAGTCAGTCAGTGAGCAAAAAGAGGAAACGAAAAGGTGGTGGAATATAGAGAATTTTGTGTAAGAAAGAAGAGATGTTGCTTCACAGTCAATAACAGTCATCAGTCCAGTCCATATTATCCAGCAGCAGCCTTATTTTTTCCGTATACGATGATAAAAAGGCAAAGCTGGTAATAGGGAATGATGGTATTTGCTTGCTGCTGCCATTGCCATTATTGCCACTACTCCACGAAGAGAGGGCAAAGTAGAGAAGTAGTGACCATTATCATCTCTTTTGTGGAGATAGGTAGAGGTAGGAACCTTAACAACAATAATACACAAAAGTGTATTTATTATGATGAGTATTGAGAGACGGGTGTGTGTGTGTATACCCTATAAATCCCAAGTAGTTTATCGGTTTACACTGTCTTGGCAAGTTTATTTAACTTGCTTAGGCTGGTCGCTCCATTCACTCAACAATTTTATCTTTTAATAGGAAATCGGTATTTCAATAGAGGAGAGTCAGAGAAAGAGAGATGATAACCATTTCAATGAATTTAAGCATGTTATAATAAGCTGGCTGTTGAGGGTACATGCTTCCTTCATTCAGCCAAGAGAGATCTAGAGAGAGAGGAGAAGAGGTGTATCAGATGACTGTCTTTGTTGTCCTGATCATTATCTCTACATTTTCGTGTCAAGTTAATGGATGGCTCCAACCAATAATTCGGTGTGTCTGCAAATGGCTAATGATATACACATTATAATATAACACATTAAAGTGATTTTTTCCATTTAGAAGGAAAAAAGATGGGGATGATTATGATCAAAGGTTTATCCACGGAATATTGCATAAGATTATTTATTTTTTTTGTTGTATGAGTGAACTTGAAGAATAATGTTTTTTTTTTGAATGAACACATTTCCTTCGATACATCGACATTCTCGTTTGTACTGTTGCATTCCTTTGTAGAGTAGTAGTCGGCAGTCCTGCCCTGTTTTCTGAAAAATGTACGTGTTCCCTAGACTTGAAAGGCGTTACCTTGTTAGTTATCTTCTTGGGATCATAATAGATAACTTGTTACGCTATTACATTTAGGTCTAGTCGAATAATTACTTGTGAATACAGAGAAAAATTAATTAAGGTCGGAATTACTGCTACATTCAAAGTGCAATTTGCTTCATTGACTCTACCTACTCTATCGACGCGCATTTTAAATAAATAGAGGTCTCTACTCTCGGCACAATATTGATGTTGATTTGTGGCATTTCATGAGATATGTATGTCAATTGTATGTGTACCGAGTTGAATCCAGTGGATTTAGTTCTATACAGTCCGCTAATTCCAGACTCAGACATCCAAATTGCTTTGCATATGATAACTCGTCAGTCAGCGATTTAGTTTCTCTGAAATGCGAACAACAAGCTGTTTCATAACAACTCCATTTTAGTATTAGTTCTATTCAAAAATAGCAAACAAATTGAGACAGATTCTTCAAATTCCTTCTTTCAACAAGGCTTATCAAGCAAACGAAGAGGCGCTTTCTGTTTTCCCCATTAAAAAGCCACAAAATTGTAAATACACGTAACGAGTGAGTACTGAGAGTAGGCATGAGCACAACCACTGTGCAGCACAGTTTTTATTACTATTATTATTTCTCCTCGTTTTCTTGTTGAGCTGGGTGGGCTCAAGTGCTGCCACATGTTTATAAAAAGCTCAAAGTTCAATTACGAAATTAGGAAAATAAAAAGACATGAAAGTCTGCAAACAGAGGAGAGAGAAGAACGAGAGGAAAAGAGTTGTCGCTTTGCATAAACATGATAAAAAGAGAATCTTTTCATCATTAGTGGAAACATAATAGTAGACACAGTGATACGCGATCTATTCAGTAAGAGTGGTTTTTACAAGATGCTGTGTGGTTGGGGTGATACGTGGGAGTAGACTAGATCAAATTTTCCTGACTCCCTCCACAGACATCATATATATTAGGCGTTCATGCTAAGTAGTTGAAAAATAGTCAAATCAAGTCAATCACGTCATCAGGGTAGAAGCGCACACTCACTGACAAAGGAACTACTTCGGAAAGAGTTTACACGTCTACGAATTTTACGAGCTTCAAAACATTCTCCACTTGAAGCATTAAAAAGTGATGGATTTTTTAAACGTAAAGTGAACATAGCCCACCAATACCACCATTGACTCGAGCTAAATACTGAATGCACTGCAACATATCACCTTCGAGAAACATCTCATGCATTTTTAAAGTCATCTTTCTGAGATAATGCAAAGCAAGAAGGATAGGGTATGTATTTATAATTTATAATTAGACGTGTGAAGCTGAAGGTGGATGTCAAACCGTGTTTTCTAGAAGTTTAAACTAATTTTAACTGATATGCTTTGTTTTGAATGGGAGTATTTTACTACAAGTCTCAGAATGCAAAGAGATAGTGTCGATTTTTGCACTATAATTTTTGTGTGTTCATAAAAAAGAGCTTATATGAAAACTTGAGTCTTGTTATTTTAGCGTCATTAATTTATACTTAACTGTAAGAAATTTATGTTACTTTATGTTACAATAATAAAAGCGCACGTATTTATTGGAGGCTTTGTGTTGATGATTTTTTAACCCTGCTATTTTTCTTACAGGAAAGATGCTTTTTGTAACATTATTATTACAGGTGTACTGTGGTGATAATATCAGGTTTTGGAAAACCTTTCACGTAATAACGAGCATATATGATGAGTTTTCTCTTTTGTCAGTGTATTAGGTATTTCACGGTGGTTTTTCATTATCAGGGCATTTTTTATATTTTTGGAGCTATAAACATTCGTAGTGTATTATAATGACGATAATAATGGTAATATTTACAGTTTAGATACTTTATTCGTAGGACTGGAAAGGAGACCTGAGTAAGTGGTTGTCTGCTGTTGGTCGGTCGGTTTATTGTAGAATGAGGGAATTATTGCTGTCTGTTACGAGGTTGATGACTGTTGGAGACATGAAATTACAATGCCGAATGATCTACATGGATATATCTCCAGTCTATTTCTCTCTTTTTATTTTGCTGATGGAATCATTTTATTGCCGTTGAGCTCCTGGTTTTATCGCTTCCCCTGCGGATTAAATATTTTCTTCACTGCTTGGTGCACACACATCCCAGTCATCCCACAGTATAATATAGAAAAGATGTGTAGGAGAAATACATGTGTATAATATGCATTTTAGTATCGTCATCGTCGTCGTCATATTATGTTCCATAATGTACATTTGGATACATTCACACAAACTGCGCATCACTTTACTACCACACACTCTCTCTCCTCTCTCTTACAATTGTTATGCTTCCTTATCGCTTTTTGTGTTGTTGCGTGCACGTCGAACCGAAGTACATGGTTCATTTCTACTGCTTAATATTATCTCCTCTTTCTCTTGCCCATTTTCTTTTTCATTCCGATTCTCAAATTCGACCACTACCACCAACCAATCTCACCAACTGATCCTCCTTGTCTGATTTCTGGTGAAAATGCGTGTAATTTTTTAAGGGAAAGTTGTCAGTGAGCGAGGAGTGAGTAAAGCAGCCTATCCAATGGCTTTATATGAATGTTATTAGGTTTATATATTATCAAGTGTATGTATGTATGTTTGCTACATTCATGTTGAACAGAAACATTACCACTTGTCCATTTTGTCCATTAGGTTGTTGTATTGATGGCGCTTGTACAAATGACTATACCATTTCATTAAATATGGATGCTTTTCCCTTGTTTCCTTCTTTTTTACTACTTCATTTTCCCATATAAAAGGGTTGATCGTAAAAATCTCTCTTGCTCTTGCTCTCTCTCTCTCTCTTTCGTCTTTCGACTCCTCATTTTACAGTCAGTGGCTCGTTATATTTGTTCCCAGTGTGTAGTTATTGCTTCCTTCCTCTTTTCCTTTTATTCTTTGCCGTAGTACAGCAGTCATAACATGTCGAAGGAAAAGCATTGCAAAAATGTTTTTTAAACACGTCAAAAGTGATTTTCTGGAATTTCCTTCGAAAATTCTAAGTTTGTCTATTGTAACTGAGTACACGGTGGCAACGTTCGTTGCTATCCTAAGGTAACCAAATTTAGTCACAAATAAAGCAAATTTGTATGTTTATTTGTCACAAGAATACGGTTGGGTTAAGATAATTTGAAACCATGATTGAGGAACGTTCAGAATGATGCATGCATATTATGGACGGAAGCAAGGCATGGCTACGTATACGTACTTATAGGCGGATTTATGCATTCTACATGGCTATGGCTAGTGATGTTTTAGAAACGACTACGATAAAAGGACAATACTTGAAAATTATAGACTTAGAGAGCCATTTCCTAAGCAATAAATTTTTATTAGTCGTTTCACCACTCTCATTTTGAGTCATCATATCCGGAAAACACTACGCAATCATTCCACTTTTAATCACTTTGTTCCATCCAACATTGCTGCAGTTATTGTCTAGTATAGCTACTGTAGAAAAAAGTTAGGAATAGCATTCAAGTTGCAATTGAAAAGTCAAGGCAATTTATTCAGATGCAGTAAGAGTTTGCTTTTGATGCATCATTTCAAGTGAATTTAACGCTATCTTGAAAAAACATGCATGCAGAAAAGCAAAAACATGGTAGGTAGCATCTTTTGCTTAAATCATATGAATACAATGGGAAAAAAGTTTCAAAGTTGCGTAGACATAACGTGCTCAAGCAGTCAGGAAATTGAAAATTGTCATAAAATTGTCAAAAATGTAAAATAAAAAGACAATTGTTATTAATTGAAGCACAATACTGAGATATCGTGAGACTAAAAATACTTTGGAGTTTGTTGCTACTCCATGTCAGAAGTTGCATGTGCTCTGCTACAATATTTAATAAATTATTGTGGAAGGGATGAGCTGGAGATAACGGTTTTGTTGACGAACCGATGCAGTTGTTCTCATGGTTTTGTCCTATTCAAGGTACACATGCACGCACATGAAGATTCTCATCTATTTGTTCTCTTGTGGCATAAAATAGTGGCAGTAGTTTTAATGCCACTACAGATAAATGGACGCATTGAGTGGAGTCTCCAATTTTATTTATTCGTCGCATTAAACCAAATCACCCGTCGACCCGATTGTGAAAGTTATATGATTGAATCTCTCGTATCTCATCCAATACTTGCGTGAAACTGAACAAAAGCATTTTATTAGGTACATTAATGGAAAGCTTAATTTTCCTGATTCCGTGTGCTGTATTTTTGTAGGGTAAGTTATAATATAACTAATAATAATGATGGTGATGCCGCCGTCGTTTTATGCAGTCATTCACTACCACCAGTTCTAATAACACAGCTTCATCGACGCCGCCACTGCTTACTTTTATTATCATCATTGATCACTTCATGGTATCATCCTAGGTAGTAGTAACGTAGATATATTATTGTATTTTGTTTAGTGTTGCCACCCCCATTCCAGAATAAAGAAGCTATGCATCCAATGTGTGTCCTTAATTCAAATAAACAATTCGTCAGAGTGACAGCAATAAACCACAAATAATGTAAAGCTCTACGAGACATAACCAGTTTGTACGCTGAGAAGTATACTTACCACAACAATCACTGACATTATTACTACAGCAGAGTCGGTCACTATAAGAGATGAGCTACTGGAAAACGGAAACAAAGATATAATCAACCAGTAAAGCCATAAAGGCCTGAACTGTATGAGATATTCACAAAAACACATGGGGTGAAAGTTTCCAATTCAGTCGCATCAGATTAAATAAAAATCCAGTTCGAGATGATTGAATTCGGACTTTAAAAAAATTAAGTTTTGCACTGTAGTTCGCAATTTTACGTATGTGTATGTACATCCGGTTTTCAGTTGTGAATAGATTGTCAATTACAATAATCAATTTGTAATAATAAATTTATAGATTATGAATTATTGAATTTCAATACACTCACAAGCCTGCGACAGCTGGTCAATGAACCTGATTCTGGTAATTTTGCATTCATTATATCGAATTGATACACTAAATTGTGAAAATAAACTTTTTTTTACATTTTTGTCTCACATAACTGCTCCTCTGTATTTGGTGACTTGCAGAAAAGATTTGTCTAAACACTTGCATGAAACGTTAATGGCCAAAACTTTTTAAAATTGAAAATAAGAATGCTAATTTGCTTTGTGGAAGTTATATCAGGTGAGATATGACGTTGGCACGCTTTTTCCTGCTCTTTGCCCTCTTTACGTATGATATCCTCTCGCTTTCTCTCAATAAAAATTTCAACAGTGTTTTAATTTATATGCCAGACTGTGGAGTTTGGCTGGAAGGAAGAAAGGCTACCTTTTATACTTTGACATCCACATAAGGTTTTTCTCTACTGATCGTGAGTTTGTAACTCTCTTGTCCAAACAAACAATGCCAGAGAAAAGATGTGAAATTATTACATTGAGACTCAATGTGTACCTTTCTCCAGCTGCGGGAAAGGAAGCAAGATGTTGACGGTCGATTGCATTGCAGAAGGTAAATTGGTTCTCAGTAGAAAAAATGTTTTGAGAGAAAATCATCGTAAGAATGGGCGGACGAGTAGTATGTTCACAGAGTATGAGAGCATGAACTTGTTGGTAGACTTGGGCACTAATCCTCGGGGAAAATGGGTCCAATGGGACCAGTTTTCTTTTACTGACGATGATGAGTGAATAAGTGCATTCAACTCAAAGCTTCCCACATCAAACGTGGACACAATTTTCACATCTTCATACATCCTCACATTTTCGTGGATGTTGTTTAGTGACCTCGTGCTTTCCAAAAAAGCAAACAGTCAAGAAATAATACTACGCCAACTACGAATTCATGCTCAAACGCGTGTGGAGTAAAAGTACACAGAAAAACATAGTTGCTGAGTCTTTAAACCACCATTTTTCAGTAGGGGGTTTTCAATGTATCAAGTTCTTGGTTTCCTTTTTACATGAAATAACAGTGAAATTTCTAACCTTTGTAAAAATTAATCCGCTCGCACCAAGTTTTTGTACAATATTTATAACCACAATTACGAAGGTAGGCAGGGATTGTTTGCCACTCTGCAGTCTTAGTGCTAACTACTTCCTTTTCCTTATCTTATCGATTATGCAAAGTTCAAAAAATCTATCATTACTCGGAGGATTTTTTCCATTCATTTGATCCAAATGGCAGACGATGCATCCGAGTTGAATTTACGTTTCTCACACTTCTAGCGTCTGAGTTTTTAGAAATATTAGAAAAATGTTGTGTTCAAGAGAACGATTGTATGCTAGCAGAAGTTGCGATTAATTAAAAGTTTCATATGACCATAATATTTCAATGTATAAGTGCAATTACTTTAGGTAACGGGAACGTTACGTACTTACGTACAATCATAATAATATAAAGGTTTCTCTTAACAACTCCCCTGCGCACGATAGCAGCACATTACTCCATTGCTCAACTAGCGACCATCTCTCTTCTTTTCTCTTTCTCTCACCCCTTCTTCTACATAACTGGCCATGGTAGTAGTTGTAGTCACGCTGTGAAATAACACATTTCACGATATCCTATTAGATTCAGTGAAAGTTTTATCATAATTTATACTTTTTCATTTCTACTTGAAGCAATAAAAATGAGGTTATATAACAGAACGTAAAGAGAAAGGTGAAGTAAGTGAGTAAGTGCGTTAAGAAAAAATTGGAATAAAGTATGGAAGAAAAAAGAGATAAAGTTTGGAAACTTGTCATGAAAAGAAAGAAAAAAGCACTGCTTGAACTTGCTTCCTCCTCACTTTAGTTACTTGAACTTCATCTTGAGTTCAACCACAATATAGAGAGAGAGAGCTAGGTTTAGGCTTAACATTTCATTTATAACATGAAGAAAATGAATTCCTCTTAGACTAATGGCGACAACAATATTCCTAATACCTGTTTTCGTATGCAAAGTAGGAACTCTAAACTCCTGGTTTCAAATGTAACTAAAAATATGAATTTTTACAAACTATTTATAAAATGTAAAATGATACAATTTACCAAATCAAATTTGTCCCAAAATTGTGCCGAATGTATTTTTTTAAGAATTCATATTGAAATGAAAATTTCATTGAAAA
Organism: Willowsia nigromaculata; assembly: GCA_034700605.1. Classification (NCBI taxonomy): domain Eukaryota; kingdom Metazoa; phylum Arthropoda; class Collembola; order Entomobryomorpha; family Entomobryidae; genus Willowsia; species Willowsia nigromaculata. The sequence continues at coordinate 36,672 of JAQIXX010000945.1, forward strand.
ATCATTGCATTTTCAACAACAGATATGCAAAAGGACAAATTAGTGCTATGATGCTGCAAAATATCACAATCTCTTAGTAAATACAATTGTTGATAATAGAACAGCTCTCTGATTTAATTTAAAGTCTACTGCAGTCGTCACATGAAGACTCCTACATGGCAACAGCATAGTGTTAGGCTGAAGCAATAAAATAACTGCTTTTGTGTGTATGTGCTGTCCTCATCTTCACGTTAATACCCACCTCGACGCAATTTGTGCAAATACTTCATTTTTATTTTTGAGACCCATACTTATGATTATGAGCAATATGAGGACTACCGATTGCAGTTAGGAGTAAGTGTACATGGTTTTCTGTGAGAACGATTATGCCACCACAATAGTGCTGACGATCAAAGGACTGTGCTATGTGTTCGCGAGAGAAAGATGATGATATGGGATGACACCCGAGACTAATTTCCTAGTTAATATTTCCTCACCATAAAAGCTGTCTCCTTTCTAAATGATGTATATGAAAAGGGAAAGTGGAAACTATGCTCGTTTATTAAATCCCCTTTTTACGTCCACTATTTTCATCGTAATACCATTTCTCTTTCTACTGTCTCTCTCAATAGCTAAACAGTATACAATATTGCCATTATGAGAGTGCACTAACCGTCGCGTCGTTATATTGAGCATTATTGGTTGGTGGTTGCAACATTGGTCTCCCTTTTTCAGAAAATGGCCTGGAAAGCAAGTGAGAGTAAGTTGGATGCACATTTTTCCACACACTTTTATAATCTTCCACTTTTTTCATCGAGTAAAAGTAAAATGCATGGTAATATTTGTTTACGAAGAAAAGGAAAAATAGATAATGTACATGCATCATCCTCATGATCTTTCACTGCATTGCGTTATTGTATCAACGTATACCACCAATACTACTACACACAACACAATAAATTGCGTAATAGCGTGTGTGATAATAAAAGCAGAACCGAGAAATGGCTTGTCTTTTTGTCTTGTAGAGGAAGAGATATAGGATGGTGAGGTAGCATATTATCTGTGACTCTGTGGCTACAACCGACAACCATTAATATTATACGTACATTCTAGAATGCAAAGATAGCACAAAAATATGGTATGACATATTAGCGTAGAAAATACATACTTGGTGAAAAATAGTCATCTGTGGGAAAGATACATTTTCCTCTTTTGCCTCTTTGAATTACTTGAACGTAGTAATGGTAAAACCCTCAAGATCATTTATTATTTCAACTGTTACAAAAGCAACAACATGAGGACTAAATCCGATGGATGAAAGTGTCATTTTATTATTGTCTATGGGTTCAGTACGGAATTCTTTGTTCATGCTTCAGCAAATAACATTGGAGTAGAACAGCCACGATTAACAATATTGGTCAACAAAATGAATCATTCGAGACAACCCTAAAAATTGAACTCGTTGTTGGAGTTAATGTTCTAATATAATTCGAAATAAGAAAAACTTAGAAATAAGAGATAGTCAAGAAAATTTTGTCTGTCGGTTCTCACCTGTGGTAATACTTGTTCTCACTTTGATATTTTTATCTAAAGCAACTAAAAATCAAACTTTGGAGTTTATATGTGTCTCCTAAATCGCGAATATTAAGTAGAATCATTTATGAACAAACTTATAGCTTCGCACAGTAGTTAAAACTTGTTTGCAATTTTGCAATTTTTCTAAAAGCATTAATGAATAACTCAAATTATGAACATGATCAATAATTACAGAACATTAGACGTTAACCTAAATAAACATGTATGTAAATTCTACATTTTCTCCTACCTGAACCTCAATAATATTGAGAATAACGTCTTGTTGCCTATGCCAATGTCATATATTACACAATAAATGCTTAAAAATATAACACAATGGATCGGGAGGGTGATGAATAAATACGTTTAGGAAAATGTTTTTACTATTCATAAGGAATACACGTACGCATGTTTTTATTTGTTTCATTTCTATGCAACTTTATTATTTATTTTGCATATTAACAACATACCTATAATGAAAGGATACATAAATTTAGTACTGGGAAAAACTTTAGATTGAAACATTAACAGAAAATTGAAGGAAGGAGGGAGTGATGCTAAATGCTGGCAATACAATAAGCGTCGTGACAAAATTGAGCTCATGTAATTTCAAACTTCAAAAGTCAAAAATGCTCATTTGGCTATTACTTGATACCAAGCGCAAGTTATTTCGAAATGGCAATAAAATATTAACACTCTAGTAAACAAAGAAACTCCAAGAATATGTACAAAGGTAGTTTACTGCTGTTTGACAAATTAGTGGTATTGGTCGACATTTTTACACCCTTTTAACTCCTGTGGAGGCAAATTGATTTGGTTGCTTCAAGTGGAGAGTAAATCCATAAAAGAGAAAAGGATATTATGATTATGTCTCGTCTCCTGTCTAATGCTTAAATTTTTATTTCAAAATATCAAATTGTAGTATCATCAAGCCCTCTTGTACATAGACCGAATGTAAGAGCACCAGGTCCGGAGATTTTATGATGAAACTAAAATGTGATGTTTTTCCTACTCAAACTTTGGAGGTCTTGTTACCCTACAACAATTACAAAATACAGCGGCTATATTTCCTCCCACACACCTAAGACCAGTCATGTTTGCTTGTTTGCTAACAATAAATACTAGTCGATTTTGCCATACCAAACCCATCCCAGCGAGTGTGAGCAAATAGATACCCAGAAGGAAAAGTAATATTGCACTCATGTACTAAAACATTGCTAAAATCTTTCTGACATCACAAAAACACCATCATCAACGCTTATCTAGTTTATAGTGAAACATGACAACACATCATGATTTGTGATGCATATACATAAAACCCTTAATGATTTGAGTGCATACATAAGTAGCACTGTGAGTGTTAATACAGCAGTCTTCACTTTATATGATAACTGGGTATAAAATTTTCTATTTGCTTAAAAATAACCAAAATACTTTTCCTGCTTCACGTCTTCTCCTCTACCGACCGATGACTTCCTTCCTGTAACATGATGCGATCTAAAAACAGAACTCATCAGCTAGTGATCTACCAGACCGACCAAAAAGACTTAAACTGTTAATATTGCTGCTACTGAATATTATGCATAAAACTCTCTGGATTGGTTATGAAATACATACCGGGACACTTCTCTCTTCCTCAAACACTCATTATATCTAGTAAATGCTATCCTCTCCAAAGTAATTACTCTCGGCGTCAATCAATTTGTCTGAAAAAACCCTCTAAGCTAAATATCATCGACAAAAGTTTCCTCTTATTACTCGAATACAACAACACCACAAAAACCAATATAAACTATTTCCCTTCATCTCTCTGGTTCTCTCTTGAGTAACCCTTTACACTCTTATTTCTATTATCTAACTACCCATCATCATTAAACTTCTCACGACGCTGTTCCTACATCCAAGTACATATTATCATTGGCGTTTCATTTGTTTACCAAGTAAGCTATAATTTTAATTGTGTGCATGTTTGGACTGAAACAATACAAATAAATAGGGCGAACAGCATCACGCATAAAAATTTATTTGTTACTTCGCCAGCTGTTGAATTTTCGTGGATTTAATGGAGAAAGGAGAAGGAGACGTAGTAATAAAAAGTGTCGGACAGAACTACGCTTCGAATGGATGGATAATATTTGTACTTGCATTTTATTATGATGCGTTGTTACATCCAGTTGTTAGGTGGATTTCCTTAGTGAATTTTACTTCCTCCTCTATTCCCACAAAGAGTTATGAATTTATATACAATCATGGAGAAGAACAAACATACACATACTCCTGAAAGCAGACATGCATGCATAATAATATTTAATAAAATCTATCGTATCTTCCCTTGTCCCTAGCTTTAGAGTAGATAGTGAAAGAAAAGCAAACATGCAAAACCGCCAAACAAACGATTGATGGAAATGAAGGAGCGCTTAATTAATACAATTTTCATTGCGATTGGTGTTGCTGGTATGATGGTTGGTTAGAACATGAACCTGAAATTATTATGTCCGATGAGAGTTCATTTATGATGGATTATGGATATTAGAACCTTCCTCTGTTATTTGATATCACTTGTGAAATGAGAAGAAATTATGGGTGCTAAACCGACATGCTGAGAGAGAATACTTTTGCTACTACATTCATATGAGTTAGGATTTTTAGTTCCTTTCTCTGCTCCTTAGTTTCTAACTGCGTAACTTGGGTCTAAAAACTTACATTGATTGTGGAAGATGGAAAATGGTAACTGGAAGTTAAAGTTTTTCTTTGGATTATCAGTTCACAAATGACCGAAATATGCTTTGAATTGTGTAAAATTTATTGATAAATAAACTGTATTTTTTCGGAATATGATTTGTAGAGTTTCTGCAAAGTATATCCTGAAGTGAAACATTCTGTGATAGTATGTAAATATCTGGATCTGAATTTCACTAGAAAGTTGATCCCAAAGTGTATCACATGAGAATTCAACTGACTGCCAATCCTAAAAATCCTAATGTTTGCAAAATTCATTGGTATTCAAATACCCCATAAAATATTCAACAAGCCAGACTCTATTTATATCCAAAATGTACTCGAATATGTTCAATTTGCCATTTGCTAACATTGAAAGAATGTTTAATTAATGGATGAGTATGTTTTTTAAAACTCTTATATATGTAATCTTGGTACTGTATTTTATGAATTGATTAATGCAGGGTGCTTGAGTGTGTGTTATCCACTTATTGCAAAAAAGGCTTTTCAGATGAATTTTTACTTGCTTTTAAATCCCAGAGCATGCAATGGAATGGAATAGTTTAGCATGTAAATATAAATCCATTCGTGTTTCATGCATTTTATTTTATTGAATTTCCAATGCAAATACTGTATCAAGTGGACATGCAACAAATACACACAACCAAATAAATGCCTATTATTCCAATAATAACCAAAACATCAAACATTCAATAAAACTGGCTACAGTTCAGAAACCCTTCAATGTATTTAAATGTTATATTTCGCCACATACTAAAAAGTCTTTAAGCAACTCATAAATGAGATCATCGTATCATGCAGCGATAATGGTAGTGAAATGCTCTTCAGTTCTGTACCCGCTTATTATGACCATTTATACTTATACTCAGTAACTATCTACACATCGAGTCGTCGACCGTCAGACGAAGAAAAAAGTAGTTTCTCATCAAACAACAAACAGAAGATGACGAGAGGAGGAATAAAAGTTCATTATGCAATTTCAATGTCTGGATAATAATAGAGTTTCATTTAACCTCCTCCAGTTATATCATACTGCAATGGGAACACACACACAGGCATCCAAAGCCTCGCATTACTTTGCACAGATAAAATGCTCAGATAGAAAAACACGTTGATTATAGATGCATAACATTATTTTTATAAAGCATACAGAATCAAGATTCCGATATCCTTAATGTGTGTGTATGCAGTACATTGCAACAAGAGCAATAGATTGCCATATTTAAAAGAAATATATTTTTCCAAGTATTTATTTAGCCCTGGACACGTGAACCATCTTCTGGGCATCTACTATTTTGTGTTTGCATTGCAATGCATACAAAGATGGGCATGTAATAGCACAAAGTAAAATCCATAATATTAGCATGGATGGTGGAGATTGGAGCACGTCATCTATTTATCTCCATATATCGCTCCCTATCTCACCATCCATTAATCCATTCCATGCCATTGCGTTAACAATGTTCATCAATGCTCTGTGAATAGATGGATGAAAATCTTAAGATATACATAGCATTATTTTTCCCCTTTTTCCAAGTCACAGGGAGGAACACAGCATTGGCCATCGGCAGACAGAGAACGAGTGGTTTTGAAATGGATCTAATCTACTGGAATACATACACATAGGTAAAAAGGGAAAAGAAATACGGAACGTTATATGAGGTCCCTACTGCATAGAAACTAATACACCTAATAGATTGAGTACCAAAACACTGTAAAGTAATGCCATCACCACCACCACTGCCACTTGTATGTACGTTGCCATGCCCTCCTGTCCTTCTCTCCAGCTCTTCTTCTTGATATTATTATTATTATTTGCCTGTTTTCCTGTTACTTCAACTTGCTTACATGTCTACTCACTGCTGACGCTGCTGCGACTGCTGTTG
>JAQIXX010000946.1:0-42835 GCA_034700605.1 Willowsia nigromaculata
CTTGATGTTAACCTATTTTTTTCTCCGTTAGGAAACGATACATTACACGAAGGCTTCAATTGTGAACAACGCCCGTCTGGAGGCAGCAGAGTTTTGATTACAATATGTGAATCAAAATATGGTGTATTTTTATTCATGATTTATTAAACGTGACACTAGCGTTCTGAGTACGATTTTGTCAAAGAAAACGTTTTCTGCACATTATGTAAATGGTTCCGTTTGCTTGTTGAATTATTAGATCCTTTTAATACAAAATTACCCATTTTTTTTACCAAACAGACCAGTGAATGAGATCAAAAAAAATCCGTCTACGAATTTATTTCCTTTGTTGGAAATTCCTGTTCGGTGTCAGTAATAATGTTAATCGAATTAATATACTCACTTCTGAATTCGTATGCATAAACATGTGAAAATAAAATTGCCTGATATTATCAACAAGTTACTTAACTTTGTCTGCAGTAAAATTTACTCTCTGCGTTTAGATGGCGCTTAATGAGGTAAATCTATATAGATGTTTTGCACATTTAACATCCCCTATTGTTCTGAATTAAAGCACTCATTGGTACAAGATATTTCTGCTATCGTAACTGTATAATGAATTGTGAATTGAACAACACATTGTGAATTTAAATATTGTGTTTATGAAAATTTCTTTTGGGAATATTCAATTTTCAGTAAAGTTAAAGTTAGAAATTAATCCCAAAATATAAAAACTTCATTATTCAAGTAGCAGTTTATTACGTAGATGAATAGTGTTTGTCCGTCTGTCTGTCTGTCTGTCCGTCTGTCTGTCCATCTGTCTGTCTGTCCGTCTGTCTGTCCATCTGTCTGTCTGTCCGTCTGTCTGTCCATCTGTCTGTCTGTCCGCACGATATCTCGAGAACCGCTTGACCGATTTAGACCAAATTTGGTATGCAAGTTTCTTAGGTCAAGGGGAAGACCCCTATTGATTTTGGGGTCAGTAGGTCAAAGGAGTCAAAGGTCACGGGGTCAAATCTCAAGAACCGCTTGACCGATTTGGACCAATTTCGGTATGCAAGTTCCTTTCGTCAAAGGGAAGACCCTTATTGATTTTCGAGTTGGTAAGTCAACGGGGTCAAAGGTCACGGGGTCAAATCTCGAGAACCGCTTGACCGATTTAAACCAAATTTGGTATGGAGGTTCTTTAGGTCAAGGAAAAGACCCATATTGATTTTGAGGTCGGTAAGTCAAAGGGGTCAAAGGTCACGGAGTCAAACGTAAGGAGTGGTTACTTTTTTCACCGCTTTTATCAAATTTCGTCACTGGAACTCATTTCGTCAGAGTTCGTTACTTAAATGTACCGATTCATCTACGTATTTCCCTCGTGGTTTAACACGATTTATTATGGTATGGATCATGGATCCACTGCATAATGATAATAATGAACTCTTTTCTTTACCACACCTATTTTACCTGGAAGTGCACAGTAAAGCCACTTGAATAATAGTAAGTATAACAAAATTGAAAATGACTGTAATTACAGTTTCATCCACTATTTCAATCTTCTAATCAAGTTACGTGAACGGGCAACAAACAGGATGACAATTAATAAAAATTCGAGATGTTTGCAAAGATAACTTTATTTCATTCCTCCCACTACACTAATAAAACAATAAAGATTCATGTTGTTTGAGATGAAACTAAAAATACTTTACAATATTATGTAAAAGCAGCTTCTAAGCATGTAAGCCTCTAAAATAATTTTTTACATATTAAAATCATCAGAGAGCATTAAGATCACACTCAATAAAAATTTTAAGCATTAATTTTCTCGCAGTGCGATTCTATTCTTATCTTGAAGTGTTCAAAATAATGGATTGACATTTAGATTGTTTAGGCTGTCAAGGACTACTTAAGTCTACATAAGAATACAATCTCGGCATAGAACAATTCTAACATGCATTTCGTTCACCAGAATAGTCTATACATCTTTATGATGTTAAAATGACAGAACCTTGGAATAAAAATGTGAAAGCACTGAATTTCTACTACAAGTAATCTTTTTGCTCTAAGCTTAAGCAAGCTTTGCGCGATGTCACATGAGAAGAAAACAAATGAGAAGATCCGTCACAACAATACCTTAAAACTGGCAACAAGGCAAAACTAAATCTCATGAATAATTCTAAATGATCGATCATCCTAGGTTGATCGATCATTTAGGATCATCCATCACTCAATTTTATTGCAACAAGCTGGTTATTAAATGCCACAAACCGCGATACTGCACCTGGGAAACACATGAAATACAATAAGTGTATAACGTAAATAATGGTGTTAAAATTACTGTTTTATTTAGTCAATGCTGGAATTCAAATTTTGTGTTTTTAAAGCAGTTGGTCAGTTCACATCTTTACATTTAATGGAGGGATGCATTTTTTCATAAAACGCACACTCACTCAAACTAATTTTAGTCCACCGATTCTTCTTCAATCGTAACTCAACAAAAACAAATCTTTTACCTTTGAATAAAACTGATCCAAGACAAATCATGTTTTACAATCTGCCATAGTATTATCGTTGTGATAATTTGGTAGAAGCTTCTTCACAAACCTCTTCATGAAAATGTTACTTGTAAAGAGAAAGCATTTATAGGCCCGAATAGAGAAGATTTTAGAATTTCAGCATGTCAAAAACTATTTGAGACTCTTGTGTTTTTGTGAAATGTGAGCACGAGTTTCCTTGTGAACCACGGATTTTTGTGTTTTTTGAATTGTTTTATTGTAGATTGTTTATTTCTGTGGTTCATTTTATTACCCGTGTTGCAATCACGTACAATCCGACATTCCTATTCTTCGGATAATCTACCAGCAAACTAACAGCTCAAAATGTTATTTCCCAACCTTGGAGAATAAACAACAGCTTTTTACGACAACAGCAGCAAAGCATGGAAGAAAGCAGATGAAATTCTGTGCTGTGAAAATGGTTTGCGTTTTCAGTAGCCTAATCATCATTGCAATTTCAAAGTAGACTGAGCTCCCTGGTGTTGTCTCTCGTCTTGTAATACGTTCTACTTCAAATAGAGAACCAGATGAAAGTGGCCGTGACAAAATTAAAGTATGCGGGAACCCGAAACGAATTGAAGAGTTGGAGTGCAATAAAGTATGATGAAAACCGCAGTGCTTTATATTTCAACCACCAAAATTCTGTATTCCACGATGTTGACTCATTTTACTAGACATGGTAAGCATTATTAAAATGCAAAGTTATTCAACTTACATTTCTCCATTACCATATTAGTGAAGTCAACAGTGCTGGACGTTTCTGGTTTTCAAGGAAACTGTTTAGTAGAGGGAAAATGATCTTTCACAAAGCTAATGGTGTTTAACGAATGAGGAACAAAGTGTTTACTAAAATGCTGCTTATAGTAACATCCTATACCTACAATAAATCTAAATGAGTTATCCCAACAGATACCTGTAAATGATAAAATGTCATGCTCCAAAATGCCATTTTTTACATGCTCAGTAGAAAGAGCATATTTTGAAACCTAAAATGGCCCCTTTTGTAAAATCCAACATTCAATGTATTTTGAATGAGAGTGGGTCAAATTTTCAAAGTGCCCTTCACCGTTTTAACTGTAGAGTTCACGTTTTTCGTCGTAAGGACCTCATCTTTGGCGTAAAAGATGCGCAGTTAAATTGTCTAGACTGGTTTCAAGGATTTTGTAAAATACAAGCTTTTAAGAGAAGTTATGGAAATTTGATTCTGTCAGTCCTTTGCTTTGACATCGATGGATATGATTAAGAATCAACTCAAAATAATGGAATATTCATAACTTCCCTTTAAAGGTGTTACTTGGCATATCTCTTGAAAACCAGTCTAGAGAATTTAATTGCGCATCTTTTACGCCGATGATGAGGTCTTTACGATAAAAAATGTGAACTCTACAGTCCAAATGGTAATAGGCACTTTGTAGCTTTGATCCGCCCTCATTAAAAATACATTGAATTTTAGATTTTACAAAAGTTGGCTACTTAGGTTTCAAACTATGCTCTTTCTACAGAGCGTGTAAAAAATGGCCTTTTGGAGCATGACATTTTATCATTTACAGGTATCTGTTGGAATAACTCAAATGCAAAGTTTGTATCGTTTTCAACTGGAAAGGAAAATACTGAGGAACATTGAGCAGTTAAACTTTTAAAGTTCCATCGTCACCCTGAGTCAGATGAAGATGAATTTATTGCATCAAGAAGTAGAAATCTGCCATTGCCATGTTTTCCCAAATGAACCTACATGGCTGTTCATATATATTCCAATTTAGGTTTCTCCCTGAAGTTATCATATATTCGTACTACGCAACAAATTTAAAATGTAATATGGGGTTAAATTAGACTTAACGCAAACTCTGACAACAGAAACAAAGGGCAGTACTTGTAAATTGTAATATCATATCCATACAAAGAAAGTTAAGCTCTTTATATGGTCATGACAAAAACTGAATGTCAACTTTAATTTGTTCCTATAAATTTATGACAGCAGAAACTCCAGATAATTAAATTTTAAACTACAGTTCAAATTTAAGGTGCTATGTACTAATCATTTTTGAGAACACTTACTTACATTATGAAAAAATAAATTATATTTATCCACCACCAATGTGCAACTATGTTAAAACTTACTTATGAAGCTACACTCATACATTTCCATTTGTTTTGTACCATATATTAACAAATGCTCAAGAAATTTTCTTTATTAAGTACAACCAAGTTTGTATTAAAGCATAAATGATTTCTTTTCATGACGGTGTAAGTGTAGTTTTGTATATTTCCGGATAGCAATCATTTTATTGTGATTTTTGTGCATCTGCTGGAAAATGCTGGCTGTCGATTTATGAATCCGAAAATTTGTTTCTTGATATTCAGCAAGATATCTCTTGTGTTTCATGTCCACTAATACAGACACTCAAAATGTATTTGTTTATGACTTACAAAATGTTTTGTTGTTTTAAGTATTGCATAGAAACTAATCATAAAAACTGTTTGAATATTTTCCGCTATCATTGTTCTTCAGTTAAAATATTAATGCACAGGTATGTAGTGGTAACTATTTTAGCTGTGTGGCTGGCCAATAGGCTGCACTATAATACTGGAATGCGATTGATTAATTTTCGTAAATTAAAATATCAAGTTTTAAATCTTTCTGGATTAAAAATTTAAGCTAATTTTCAGTTCAACACCAGTCAGTGAAATTTTTACATTCCACAATGAAAGAGTGGGGAGATTGAATGGCGGATTGTTAATAAACTGGCAACAGCATTAACAGAAAATTGAAGAAGTCGTTCACAATCTAGAGTTAACCGAATTGACAGATTCTCAAGATACTCCGGTAAATAAACTTTATTCGCATAGAAAAGCATTTTTAGTGCCATCTTCATGATTTTACCAAGCATACTTTATGGCAAGGTGTTTGTTTTTGTCGTTTTTCTCAGTTCGAACGAATGTTTTGCTATTTTGCATGACATTCAACATTCCTATTCTCTATTAAATCCACCAACAAACTGTGCAACAGCCGAAAATGCCATTACCTCTCTCTGTAAATACAAAACCGTGATAAATAGCCTTTCTGAACAAGAGCGGTAAAACGCTAACGAAATGATGCTGCGGAACACGAGTTCTCAGTGCTTGAAAATGATAGCCATTTCAAAGTAAAATGAGTTCTGTTGTGTTGTCTCCAGTCGTCTCGTTATACGTTTTCCTGCAGTGAGCAGGGTGAAAGTTGTTGGGACAAAATAGAACTATGCGGGACTGAGAATAAATTGAAGAGTTGGGATGCAATAAAGTATGATGAAAAGCCGCAGGTCTTTATAGTCTCCAGTCAGTTCATACTGTGTTCTCAAGGATTTATTCATTTCACTTAACCACTGCGGAATATTTACTGTGTGAGAGGTTAATCAACTCACAAATAACGCTTACCATTTCTCATTATGCGTAGGAACGGAGCTAACCAGAGTAGAAAAGGAACACAATAATGGATTAACTGATTCTTTCACAATCTACAAATGACAAGAAACTAAGCTTTTGTAATACATAATCTCTCAGTATACAGCATATAGCATATTTTGGTTTTCATCTGTAAATGAACTCACTAGTACTTCAACCTTTGGAGTAACAAATATAAGTAGTAATGAAATCTTACTATTTTGCTTCCCATTTTATTAATTCTAGCAAGAGTGTTTCGGAATCTACGTAGTGTTCAAATTCACATAAAGGAATGCATCATATAAAGTTTCTAGTGCATTTTGTACATTTCTAGTTATCTTTATGAGTTTGCGAAGACAACATGGCGATTTTTTACCTTTCATTCCTTTGAATAACATCATGGAAGGTACTGACTTACAGCGTTACTTTAACAGATGAATTTAAAACAACTCTATCTATTAATTTAACTGGCGTGCCTTTTACTTTGAATTTGGAGTTATCTAGTTGAAAACTGCAATCCAACTAGCCACGGAAGACAAAATACAAACTCTTCAACCTTGATGTAATCATGGGTGAAATATTTTTGAGTGCAAACTTTACCCATCAGTATAGATGATCAGAGGAGACTTTCTTTGTTAAGTAATTATGAAAATAAAGACAACTTCTAAATACAGTAAATACTACTTGTATGTGCTCTTAAGAATCACTTAATATTTGATGTGGAAAATTAACTTCTTTAAACCGCAATATTTCTTATTCTGTTGTATCTCGTTGAAAAAAAAACTTTTTCTTTGGCAATACGAGAATACGATTACTCATATCGTATTTGCCAAAATAAAAGATATTAATGAACATGTTTAAAACGCTGGGCTAGTTACCAAAGGTGTGACAATATTTCTGACTGAAATACGCCATCGTGAACCCAAACTATTTTATTGTCAATATGATAAAACATGAATGTGTTTTTGAGCTCATGGCAATTCTACTTTTATCATTTTTCATTCATCGTGAACACACCTTGTATTTTGAAGACGCAGGTGCTGAAAAAATAAAAGCTGAAGTAAAAACAAGAAAACAAATAAGGACGGGATTATTTGATGTCATGGGTTCTTAACTCAGGCATGACAAATCAAACAGCAAAGACAAAAACAAATCCTAATCCATTTTCCCGTCAAGACTTCTGACTCTGTCGACAGGTTTTTTATTGTATCAAAGATAAGAAATCTCCAACTCCAACAAAGTTAGCAATTTATCTTACAAAGCAAAGTTCTAAAATTCCGTAGGGAGAACATCTTAAATCCCCTATTCATAAATAACATCAGATTTACTATCGGTTTTCACTGTTTTTTCTTGAGTCGAAATGGTTCAATGCCTAAATCTTGTAAAAAAAGGGTCTCTAATTCATTTATCGAAATCTGAATTGTTCAATAAAACATTATTTGATGGGGTAAACCGTCATGTTTGTCTTGTAGAAACATTTTGAATAGTTGCTGTTGAATAAATGATTAAAAGAAATACAGTTTTAAACAAATCAATACTTAATATCAACCACATTGTTATTTACGAGCTCTGAAGTGCCTGTGACTAAATCAAACCTCCAGCATCTACCGAGTTGTAGACTAATTCAGATTGAAGTTGAGTCCCCAGTACTGAGGCTTTGTCTTAAGTGTTAGGAGTGCAAGTGTAAGGAGAATATATCCAAGCGGGAATTCACAGCAATCGTAGCTTTAACTATTACAGGCAGCGTCCTTACATAATTGCTTTCTAGCGTACTATCTACTGATCCCTACAAATTATCCACTGTGTTTTTTTTTATAAAAAACGACGTGCTGATAAAACATTTCTTCATTGTTGTAATAGATTAGGATCACAAATGAACCCTGGGTGACCTAAATATTTATGTACTATGAAGAAATCCCATGCAGAGAGCTTTCTTGCCTTATGTTTATGCTAACATGTATGCATCCTACTTAACGTGAATTGGAAGCTAAGCTAAAACATTATTTACTAATTTAGTAAATTTGGAATTATTATTTTTTTATTTTGAAGAGTCATTTTTATCATTGAGGACATCTGAAAATAGAAGTCAGTCTACTTCATAATGACAGCAAACAAAATTTCATTCATTTGTCCGGTTAATGTTTAATCATTGACAACGCGTTGAAAAATTGCCTGCTATATTTCATAGATTTTTCTCAACAATGAACAAACCAACACGTTTTCTCTGTAATTTCCTTTAATTCCAACATAATATTAGCGGTAAGTATGTCTAAATATTAAACGAACTTTCGATTTCGCGCAATGTAAATATGGCTTTCACTATACAACAATAAAAACCGATTTAAAAAAGGAGCAATAATTTCGCTATTTTTGAAGCTGCTGCAAACCTATACCAGAGTTTAAAATAGAAGCGAATACTTCAACAATTATGCATAAATATTATGTAAATCGGATCAGATCTTTTTGCCACCACAGTAACAGACAGATAAATTTGAGAATGAGTTATCAAGAGTCCTATTTTGCCCCATATGTTTTATTATTTCAAATATCCTTTATGAAAATCCCTTTATGGTCTGGTATGTACATTATGTTGCCACGTAGCCAGGTTTATGTCTTGATAAAGGCTTTTCATGAAGAGCTAGTGTGAAACGAAAAATGAAAGCAAGGTAATAAATCGCAGCTCGTGTTTCCCATTGATTTTGAAGAAAATGGGAAGCAGGATTCCTCCAAAAATTGAATTGCCCATTCAACTGATTGATAGCCTCTCAACTTGAATTACGAAGATCGAAGGTTCATTCTGGATGCCAGATTTACAATTCAATTTGAATTTGAGGCAAAGAAAGACATAAAACTAAATTACTGAATGAGATGTGTGCGCAAATTAATTGCTTATCGTATTCTTAAAACGAATTCGAAGAAGTGGACGAGGCCAATTCTTTATTATTAACTTTTATTGTTCATCGCCGCTTTTATGTGCCTCCTTTATTGCCAGGTTGGTGTCAAAGAAATAAGAAATTTCCTCTTTGGTGACATTTTCTTCTATCCCTCGCATTGGCACATACAGCAGTTAAGATATTGGATCATCTCACCCAACTTCAATACAATGGCTTTAATTTTAATACGGAATAAAATACTACCCTAATATTTCATCTAGCTTGAAAGAAACCATCAAAGAGAATCGTCGCATCAGTAATTTTAGGAATGCCAAACGCAGTATCCTCAGATTCCTAAAAGGAGCATTTTAAAAAGCAATATTTTTGAATTTCATCTCACGTCGAATCTTTATAGCTTCCAAATGTCTTCAAGCTACTAGTTACCTACATAAACACTAAAGTGTGATATTTTTTTGTCATTATATACGACATTTAGAAAGGACAGTTCCTCTTTTACTGTGCAATTAAGAGTCAAAAACTTTGGTAGCATTGTCCCACCTATCTGAACACAAGATTTGAAGGCATTTTATAGACTTGCCAATGCCTCCACATAATTTTAGAAGCTGAGTACAAAGAAGCTACGAAACTCGTCGTACACTGTACATTTCAAGCTCATCTTTCAATTTTGTACTGTCCAAGATAATCCCCACATTCGTATTCCCTTCACGGCTTATGACTAGTTAAGGGGATATAAAGTATGATAAGCCCTAAATGTATAAAAAGATATTTTTTATCGATTATCAGTAAAAACTTATGATGATAGCTGAGGGCTGAGATTTATTTCTAATGAAACAAAAATCCCTTTTTTTTGCTGAATCACAGTTTTTCCCAAAGATATGATCGTCCCATGATGACAGTTATTTCATAAGGATCTACCTGGTCCATTAACTCGGGTGGATCGTCCCCTCTCTCCGTCCACTCAATTTTTTGATGAAAATATTGTTAAAATTTACGGTTGATTTGGAGCAGATGACATTTTACTTTACGACATGTCTGGTCGTTATTTTTAACTGCTTTAAACGTCAAAATATGAAGTATAGACTTAAAGAATGGTAGCTTAGTTCATAAATTGAATCTATAAGATTCATGCGTTTTCCCCTTTAATACAATGAAGTGATTTTTTTCTCTTCCCCTAAAATTGGCGTAAGGAAGTACATTGCTGATGTAATAAGCTATGTAACTCACTGCGATTTTCGAATATCTTTTTCACATACAATGTGATGTCCCGGGGTAAAAAAAATGGTTAGTCAATTGGAGTAAATGGTGCGTATCATTTGGTGTGTCGTAATGTAGCAAAGGGAAAGGTCTGCCCAAGCATTTTCCACCTCAACGAGCACAACGCGTGTATGTGGATGCTCTGGTTCTCCTCCTCAAATATCTTTTTGGATTGAATGCGTAAAAAACGGGAAGGCAATATGATGGGCTATTCCTTGAGGGATAATGGAAGTCTGGTAAGAAAAAGAGGAAAAGTTTTTTTCTTTCTTTAACAAATGTAAAATATGCGGGGACACGTTTACGAATATTCCCTAGCCACCACTTATAAACTTCCAAGTGGTATTTTTATGGGTGACTAACGGACCAATTTTTATATTACTTCAGTCGCATTACCACATAAACACTTTCTCTTAACTTTCTCTTACGGTTCTTTAGAGTACTTCAAATGTGTATTGTTTTGTTACCATTCTTGGAGACAGAGTAGAGAGGCGGCCAATATGATGGACGATTTAAGGACAGGAACGAGGAGAATAAGAAAGTTGACAGCATTTTAGTTTTTATTATCTCCATTCTTTCAGCTTCTTTTTGACTATACCCGGGAAAAATAAAAATATGTAAGGGAGTATTACATTTTTATTGTTGGGAAGCGCGACTAGTGTTTAAAATGAAGTGTTCCCTTGTAAGACGCTACTATACTAGTAACATGAGGCTGTCGTAAATTTTAAAAGAGAAAGTGGTATTCAAGTGAAAGCAAAACATGTCCCTGGTCCCACATGCTGTTTTTTAAAGGGAACATGACAGATGGACAGCAAAAAAGGAATTTTTTATGCGTTATGACTATTGCGATACTCCTACATACTTGGGAACTTGGTATTGTGCTTTTGGGGTGCTTAAGTATTCAGAAATATTTTTTTTACAAAGCTGCAAGATGAGGGAAGTGTTTAGTCATAAAAACAGTTTCTTTTACAACTTTGCGGGAGGAAAAAGAAAGTGTGGAAAGTAAGAAACAATACGGCAGTTGTTTTTTGTTATGGGCGAAAATAACCGTGAGCTGAATGAAATTCGTGGTTTTTTTGGGAGAAAAGGGCTTAATTGAAGATTGTCATGATATTTTTATGCACTCGTCTTCTCAGAGAAATGGGATGAAATGAAAGTAGCATATTGTTCGTAAAGTAGGGACAAACAATTGAAAGAAAAAAAATTGTATGGAAAAATTCAGTCTATTTCATTTTCTCACGTCAGTCATTCAAACTTATTTTTATGGTGGAAGATGGGCGGATGAAAATGAATGAAGAAGGGAATGAAAAGAGGGAATAAAAAGGAACGCTTTTGGATCGAAAAGAAAAGCCCACTTTGTGGTGGAAAAAATTACGTGCTTAAATAAAAAGAACCTGTTATAATGGAGGATTGGATCTTATATAAGATAGTTAGTTACCCAAGTAGTTTTCTCTGATAGTACTGCCATATTGTCACTTTTGTTGTTGTAGTTGATGAGCCCTTTTGAAGGATTTTTTTATATCGCTTTCACCATTTAAGTGCTCCATACTGGGAAAGCTTTTTGTTTTCACTGCTAAGCCAATTAAAACGAGAAGATGTGAAGACACATAAAAAGAATTAGTGTGGAGGAGTTTAAATGTTTACGAAGTGCTTTTTATTTTAAACCCAATTTAGATTTTTTTTGTTAATTCTCTTCACTAAACAGCTTATGCGTATTATGTAACCTATTGACCTTTTATAGAGTCTAGATGTCAGCAAAATTTATTGAGATGGATTCTTATAACTGGTTTAAATGCATTTTGAAAGCTCCACTTATTTGGTTTATTGCAGTGAAACCATTAAAACTCCAATTTTCGTCGGAAATACTTATAAGTAGTGCTAATGAGGAAAGTTAAATAAGCTTGTTAAACGCAGCAATTTGGATAAGAAAGGAAGCAGACATTGCACCGTACTTTTAAAACCATGGGGGTATCTTGATATTACAATTATTTTTACGTCCAAAGGGAATGTTCGTGTAGCTATTAGTATAAGAACATTAAAGCGGATTCTAAGAAAAAGCCTCCGCAGTAATTGCATCTTTCTAGTGGGCGAGAGGAGTAATGAGATAGTTTTCTCAAGAATAAGGTCACCATCAAATCCCATCATCATAGAAATAGGCATTTTAAAATAATGTAATACGCCATTATATGGTAGCGTCATACTGTAAAAATACGTAATACGTGCCATGTTTTCTTGACTGTAATAGAGAATCCGTGTTAAAAATCCTTGAATTTTAAGTTGATCTTGCGTGGGTGGAGCCATGGGGATTTTCTGTTCAAATATTTATGCTTGCTTACATTACGTCAGGGCTTGGGAAACCCTTAATATCTCAAGCTTTAAAATTTTAAACGTCTTATGCAAGAAATATAACACTTGTGTAACGAAACTCATATGGATGATGATATGCTAAGCCCACGTAGGAAAAAACGTTTTCACCTTATTATTTGCTTGGTTCATTTTGATTGTCCAGAAAATAGGCATCTTGATAGCTTTATTTATACAAGCTGGTATTGACACTAAAATTATCCGATTCATTTATTCTTGGAATTCATTCAGTTGACTGACGTTAACTGAAGTTCTGATAAAACGCAAATGACTACTACTTCTTAGAAGACTGACGGAAATATCCGGATAGCCTAGTTTATTTGAGAATGAACATTTTGACAACTGGGACTTGTGAAATTTCATTATGATTGAGGAGAAGAAAGAACCCTTTCAGCTGTAGGAATCATTTCCGACAAACTTCAGTTTGAGGCTTGATTGAATTCCAGGAAGATAATGTAATAATTTCTCCGATTGTAGATATGGTCCAGTGGTTACATATAAAAATGTTACAGTAGAAGTTAATATGACACCATCATCCTTCACTGACTTGACTAACACTAAAACTATGATTCATCGTTCTGAACCATGTTTTCAATACTTTTTCCTTGAAATAAGTGTTGCTTAAACTTTCAACGAGCGTGAAGTAAACAAAAAAAATTTGCAAAATGTGCAGTATTTCTTCGTAAAAGATTTTTCTAAACGTTTTACTGCATTGAATTTTGACAGATATTTTTCCACTCACCATATTGGTTTGATCGTCTTGAAAACTTTCTCGTCCAAGCAACTGAATTTGAAAGAACTTCAAAATCTATTTGGTTTAGATACATGTTGTTAGTGCTTCTTTGATAGCATCGCGAAAATTGTCGTTCAAAAACGATATCTAATACGAGTTTTATCTGTCGTCTGTCAGTACTTGAATCATCTTAAAGCATATTTCCAGGGAAATTGATGCATGTCAAAATAAAAAAAATGATTCTAAAAAGATACATTCTGATTCTCAGAACCATCAGTAAACACATTTTATCCGATGATTTTCATTCATTTTTTATTTTGAACCGACAAATGTTTAACTCAACAAATATAATGGTTTATAAAGAATTGTTATATTTTGTATAGCATAGAAATTAAAATGATCACCGCATATTGTAAATGATGGATAATTTGTACTCTTTTCCCATCTGTCGGTGTTATGTAAATGTGTTGCAGGAATCGCTGAATTAACATAAATAGAAAGCCGAAACTATCCACTCTACTTTAATTTTAAAATGCAGGATGCATTCGGGTGTTATGTTGGCATCACTACCCAATCCCTTATGTACTTTTGATGTCGCGGCCTAGTAATTAATTCGTGTATAAAATGATACTTAGCTTCAATTGATCTTCATCGCCGAGGTTGTATTTAAGCAAAGAAATCACTTTGAAGTCGTGCTCTCTTGACATTCATTCATTTGATGTTTACCAAGTTCCGGTTTTTACATGATACGCTTGAAATAATTTTATGTTTATGAACTACATTTTCAATATACATTTTCAGTACAATTTTAAACTTGAAATTTGCTTGGGAAACCTTATGTATTAAGTATAGAATTTATTAATGTGCTAATTTGTATCTTTAGACTTTCATTGTTTTCAACCTGAAAACTTCATTGGATATCTCTCTTGTTTATTATATCCGGGTTTTTCAATACCATCTTCTTCAAGGCTGTAGTTTTGTCACTTTAAGTGGAATTCTTAGCAGTGCCGCAATTATGTCGATTTCCTGCTTGCTTAACGTAACATACAAATTTACTTTCATACTCTTTGTTACTATATTTTATCAACTTTGTAGGTATAATAAGGGAAAAAAATATTTGAAGCATCGCACACTAAATCAATTCTCAGAAGTAAGGAAAGAGATTGTATCAGTGTACTCAAGTGTTAGTTTGTAAGAGGTCAACAGAAGTCAAAGACCGGGTTTATGAAAAACTCGCAATTATTTTATAAGACTGGCATCTGTAGAGAACTCTCCTTTCACTCCAAACTCATTATTTTTATTTTTCCAAAGACATGTAATTAGAAAAAAATGGTATGAAAGGAGGCACGTAAAGAAGCCCTGTTATTTCTACTGTGAATTGGAGCTCGAATCTCGAAAGGTATCATGTGTTCTACTTCCAACTCTTAATTAATTGGTTTACGACTTAGCCTTCTTCCAAGGAAGCCATTATTTCTTTCCGCAGTTTTCAAGTGTAATCTAATTAATCTTATTCTACTTGGTCCCAGATGTGTGCTGAAAGGATATTAACCGAGTTTAATTTTCTTTATTATGTTCCCCCTCCTTATTCCCTTCCCTTTCACTCGCATTTTAAATAGAAGTTAATGAACAGAAGACATGCATATAAAGTAATTGTGCTCCTACTTGGCTTCTGTGAATTGCAATTGTGGAAACCCTAAACTAAAGCTTTCTAATTGGCTATTCCATGCTTTTAAAGCGCTTTATGGTTTTTAAAGCTTATTTTCCCTACTTTTGGGATATTAGTGGTTGCATTCTGAGGGATTCCAGAGAAGAAAATGTATTTGATATGGAAAGTTTTTGTGCAAATGAAATGATGAATTTGAAGTATGCAAAAAGTTAAAATTTCATATGATAATTCTCAAGTAGAGCACCAAAAATGATTGCATTTATGTAAACCAAAAAACTTTTGTTAGATAAGCCTCCTGACTGTTTACCACATAAAATAAGTCTTCATTTTTAACTTTTTCATATGATTTGGGGTTTCTTAATGCTAAGCTCAACTAATTTCCCAGCTGGCATGTTGTATGCTTATGAAACCTTTCTGGTTCATTGCCTGGCTCAAAGACGCAAAATCTAAAGTCAACAGGAACTACTGTAATTTGTAAAGTATTCACTCGATGAAGTGATATTGAAGTACTAAAATATATTCCAGAAAATGTCACGTAATGTAAATTTGAGAGGCACGACATATTCCAAAAATTTATAACAATTTTATGAGCTACATAAATTATTCATCTTCTAATAGTGCATTAGCTGTTATCCAGAAAGGATATTTAAAATATTGAAGTTTGCACATAAAAATTATTTATTAGGGTAACTACCTAAAATCAGAGCAAAATTTTGCAAGTAAAATTTACTAGGATAGCGTTTTTAGGGATCCATTTGTGCGTGTTGAATGAAAACGCAATCCAATGAAAACATATTTGTTTGTTGACTTGTGCCACTTAACTTAGCGTGACGTTAGCTCAGCAATTCTTTCTCAATTTCGATATGAATTGTTATCGTAACTTTATTATAATATTTATCGCTTTACTGGTTGGATTTACGAATTCCAATGATGCTCCAGCACCAACTACAGAGCCACCATTTGGCTTCAAAAGCTGTGTTGCTCGCTGCTCAAAAGAATGGAATCCTGTTTGCGGGTCTGATAATGTCACATATGGAAACGATTGTCATAGGAAATGCTATGGTAAGAATTAAAAGTTTATGCAATAGCCATGACTCATAATAAAGCATCTGTGTGGCTATTTACTTTCTTAAGTGTTCCATCGACTTTTACGAAAACAAATTTGGAATTCTAACAACCTTATGAAATAAATAATCAGTAAAATGTCAAAATATTATTTAGGCACAGGCGTGACTGTCCAATTCCTTGGTACATGTGGCGAAATGCAAAATACGACTCCATTTCTGCCTTGGGAGACCTAAGATAACTGAGTAAAGCCGTACGACTAACATCAAAATATCTCAACTCAATTTCATACTTACATATTCTGGCTGATTACAAGAAAGAAATTTTATGTTAATTACAAATGATAATTAAAATTCTTAAAATTTCATGCTGGAGTATATTCAAATCACTGTTATAGCATATATAGCACGAAAAAACTTTACGCTTTTTACTGAGAAATCATAGACCTAATCATAGACGTAAGTTGTAAGTAGCATTACAAGACATTTCTTTTAAACTTTCACCCTCAACGTAACAGCAGTTGAGATATGCTGTGAAAAAATGTAAGAAAGCGATAATGCCAAAAAACGTAAACAACCTTCGCATCCAAAAAGGATGTTTGCATCCTACCGAGTAAACTCAAAATTGCAGCGATTTAACGGAAGATTTCCCAACTTTGCCATCCACGCCTAGAAGCAACAGAGTGGGTTCTATTTTCTTTTTGGAAAGTAGGACAAACTCGTAATAAATCAGGTGTCACTGTTGCTGATAGCGTCAACTTGTCGTAGCACACCTCTTTCACGAAAAACATGGAAAGAGCTTCCTCCAAAAGCTTATCTCGCCTTAAAAGCAAAGAATAAATTTACTCAAAATGTGACACACACTCTTTGGCATCCATTTGCTAGCAAAATACCTGCAAAAATAAAACGAGCCACTTTTCCCTGGATTTTTGCAGTGATAATAGCATCGACATTTACATATTATCATCACCCTTGTACGATCATTTGATAAAATAAAGGGCTTATTCTGATTTGAACTCTTCCATTAGGGCTTTTGTTTGCTTGGAAAGTGGAACAAAGTATTTACTTCGATTTTGGGTGTCAAGTACTTCTTGTACTAATGGATAAACTCTTTTAAAAAACAAACACCCTTCCTATCAGTTTTAAAACAATATCAGGAGATCAACCATGAAATGTAAAAGCATGCAAAATACTCCGAGGGCATTTTCAAGTGCTTCTGGAGAGGGTGGTGTTGTTCTTTGAAAGGGAGAATGGATCGTATCCTGGGAAGCATTTGAAGCTTGTGAAGTGAAAAGCTCGGATAATGGACTACTGAATAAATAAATAATAAAAAGGCGATCCATTATCAGTTCTCTAGGCTTGCTTTTCGAAGTTAGCTGTAACGGACTTGACATAAGTGATGCTTGAAAAAAGTCACGAGTATTCGAAATAAAAGTAAATCGATCATTTGTTGAAGTGAAGAAAAGGTCAGCAGACTATTGTCCCGTGTTTGCTTCGTTCATGTATTTTGGTTGTAGGTACGAAAAGTTTTCTCTATTAGTGCAATTCATAGCAAACCTTGTAATTGCTCGCTTTTCAGATCCTTTTGGAATACTGCAATGTTGAAACCCCTCTTTTTATTGTTAACTTAAGTGAGAGACAATATACATTTCTATAAATTGGATAAAATTTCGAGAGTGAATTCTTTGCATTAGTCTAAATGCTCATATTTCAACCGTCAAAAGGCTGTAACGAAGTAGAGTAAATTAAAGGAAATGCTTAGAAAAGCCTGCAAAAGTAAGCAGTACAAATAAGTTTATCCCAAATATTTACTGTTACTCGAATTGCTTTATATTTAGAATAGAAAAGGTAATCTCGTTAATGTGATAGCCTGAATATCAAAGAAATAGTTAGCCATTATTATTTTTTGGGACGCATTGAACGGAGCGTACTTCTAATTAATTAGCATTTAGTAGGAGCAGTGGATTTAACATTGGTAGCGAAAAGTGGCAACAGAAGATCTACTTCGTTTACAGAATTGTCTCTAAATTACTTTTAACATTAAGTGACGTTTAAACTTTTAATTTCTATCATTTATATTATTTCTAAATTAGATTTATTAGATAATTACATAAGTTACCATACTTTTGTAAAAGTTCATATGAAGTTTATTAGCCCCAAAGGTATTGAAGCATTCTGACTCACAATGAGATGCTAACATTTATTCCCTGTATTGTACATGTAACTATTCGGACAATGCCGTTGATGATACATATTTCTATCAATAAATGAACTTCCACTAAATAATTTTGCTTTGGTCATCAAAAACGCAAGTGCAAATGAGCGTGAGCGTAGTCTCCAGAGAGTATAAATCTTGAACAGATTTGTGGTTTGTAGAGTCTAAAATTTATCTTTCTGGTGAACAAACGTTTGTTTAGAAGTATGGAAACGAATTTCTAAAAATTATGTTTAGACATGCATGTAATTTCCGTTTCATTGATAAAAACAGGATGTCATGTTATTATCTGATAGTTTGTATGAGATTCACAAGACTCTATTATTTAGCAATGCATTCATCAGATACAATTCATATCATTATTTGCGTCATAATATTCTCCACTCAAAATGGCTATTTGCGAATTGATTCGTGTAGTCATGGGGGCAGTACATTGAAAATTTACACCAAACCATTTAACATAAATCATTTTCACTCTGTAATAATGTAATCATCCGGATTCCTCCTTGTAGCATTTTAAATGAAGTATCCCAACATGCATGCTGAAAGTATAAATTTGATTTCATACGTTTACATAGCAAAGGTATTTTAACACATGCAGGCAAATTAAAAAGTCTTTGTTAATATGAACACACGTTACAAATTCAGCGAATTAAATGACGTGTTTGTTGGAACACGACGTTTTAAGATTAGGTATTACTCCATTCCAGATATCTGTCTCGTTTTTTGCTGTGGAGGTCAGGGGCAGAGTCAGATCACTAATTTTCAATCTTTAAAGGCACTTCGTTCTTAGATTCATAAATTCTCATTTCGCCCCAAAATACAAACTTTTTGGTTTTAAGAAAAAACACCTGACCCTTTAATTAACAAGAATGGCAACTTGCACGGAAAAGTCGCCTAGTAATAGGTCGTCAAAATCTGAAGCTGCTTTTGTGTATGGACACGACAATAAAAAACTTCGGTTGAGAGCTGTCAGCGCTGAAAAGGACTCATTCTCAAAGTACATAAGTAAAGCAATAGCCAAGAAAGTTTCATGGACTCAAATTGTTCTCGCCTGTATAATTTGTGTCATGCAGGTATACAAATGTCTCTTTTTATAATTCTAAATTAAATGCATTTTGAAAATTTGTCTAAAATATAAAATTTCAATGTATCTGAAAGATTATAACGATGACCTTGGTCACTGGTCGTTACTCGTACTACGATAGCATGGCAAGTATTGGCGGTGGTCTTTGGAGCTCTCTTCTTACAACAGCTGCTGCAATTCTCACACTTTGGAGTTTAAAAAACCCGAAATATTGGAAGCTTCATTTGTCATTTGCACTTCATATTGTTGTCATGTTGACATCCGTTATCATCCTAATTGTTGAATTTGGTGGAAATATCCAGTACATGAAAAACCGAATTGGAAATGCTTTGTATGGAGATGACGATGGTGGATATTATGGCTCAAGAAAAGGTAAGGTAAATATTATGCAAGCATGAAACAACCAATACTTTAAATGGAGCACACTATTTTTGTGCAAATTTGCAGAAATTTCCGCTCCAATGCTCACTGCATGCCTTATTCTCAATACTTTTATGGCGACTGGTACTCTCATCCAACTTGTTTCTTCTTTCGTAATGACGCTGATGACTGGACGGGCGTTATGCTGTGGACAGACGAAGGTAAACTCATGAAAATTATGAGTTGTATGTGAAGTTTTAAAGCGTATATTTTAACCGTCTATAATTCATGTAAAATTTAAATATATTGATGAAATTTTTCTGTGTTTACACAACACATATTTGAATGTAGACACATGGAAAATTATTTGAACTGGAGATTGCTGGAAGCGAGACTGCAGATGGGATGGCTATTGTGAGAAATAATTTTCAGGGAATTGGGAACATGATTCCTGCAACTGCCGTTTTGACTGCAGCCACCAACAATGCGCCACCTCCACCTTATGTGGACTCTCTTGTCGATACTGCATAGTTCATATATTATATTTTAATAAACTGAGTGAAGAGTATATTCAATTTTGGTCAGAATATGTAGGTCTACGACCTTCAGATATGTAGCGGTTAAGCAAAAACAATAAAGAATTTCATACTAGAAAGCCTGATGCACTTATTATAATTTTATCGTATTCATTGGCTTTCCAAGTGGTACACCATGTTCATGATCACCATTTTATAATCATGGTGTACTACTTGGAAAGCCATTGATCGTATAATAATTGAAAGAATAAAGTCATAATACTATGTATAAACAAGTGTGCCGCAAGCCATTTCATATTAATTAGTGGTGAAAATATTAACAATTATAAATAAAAATGCTTAAAACTACAAACTTCCTGTGCCCACGTAATGAGATCAATCATTAAGCATGTAGGTATATACATTTTACTACCATTACCACACGTTCGTAACACCATGTAAACTTAAAACAGCATTCAGCCCACGCTCATGGATGTCATGAAAATATTATGGATGACCTTTCCAAGTGAAACAATATTTTGGAGCCCTAAACATAACAATTGATTTTTATTATAGCGTTTTTAAACTATACTTTTAAGAGAAGCTATTACAAACTTTCTACAGATCTGCGCATGGGGCACTAAATTCGGCTTATGAATCGGCTATCTATCATTCATGGAATCTTCATGCATTTTTCTACAAGTACTCATTGCAGTACTTGAGGGATCTCTGTAAGATGATGGATGACCACTATGTCCATGGAATCCATAAGTATTGAGTGAATCATGAATTTTCATGGTGCTGCTTCTTTAAGGAATTAAATGGATTATTTTTCCTTATCGCTAGCACTCCTTCAAGTCAAATCCCTCTTTCCTCGGACACATTCCGTCATTTGAAGTGAGAAGAAAATGGGATGGTTCATGTGAGTGTTAAAAAACCTATCAAAATTCATGACTCATCGATGAAATTTCTCAGCAGCATAGATAGAGCACCAATGCTACAATGCTATATAAATTTTCAAACATCTAATCCATATAAATAATGCTGAAGTGGTCTCCCCTAATCACCATTTTTTCCATCCGTCTTTCCGCTCACGAATGAAAACAGGATGCCTGGCAATCCATATTTATGGCGGTTACGTTTTTGATGGTGGTCCCTCATACTTACCGTGAATTTCCATGTATACCTCCGGGCTTAAAGCATACTTTATTGTTGGTTCTTTTCAAGGATATCCGGGAGTCTAAGGAGGAATTCTGTTTGCGTTAAGTCTGTATGCAGATATGCTTCAATACACTATCATATCGTAAGTGTAATTAATCTCCTTCTTGTGTTGACAAACATGAAATAAAGATTGTTAAGAGGATGGATACACACTTCAGGTATTTTATTTCACAAAAATGACGAAATACTTACTTTACACATAAATGAGTATGCGTATGCATACAAACTAGACAATAAATATATATGTAAATCACACTGAGCTTATCTTAATCTTAATCAAAAGAAACATCTCATTATCACAAATTCCAAACAAAAAACACATTCGTTCATGGTTGTTTGCCTTAATTATGGAAAAAAGCAGGGCCCCACATTTTTACGAATCCACGAGAAATATCTTTCACATTCACAGGTAGTAAATGAAGAGAAAACACGCGAAACTAGTAGAACAACAACTGGAAACACATCGTACCAAAAATATATACATCAATTTTGAATCCACACTGTAAAACCTTCCCCCGTTTTGTATTACATCTTAAAAGTGGAAAAGAACCAGCATTCTTCAGATGACAAGAAAATATCTGTGAATCCAGTGGAGTGAAGACATCCAATTAAAATTAATTTTGTACTCAACACGGCATCCATCCATTTTATGTACAAATAAACTTTATACTCATTTTAAAGTGCGTAGTCTCTAATCAAGAGAATTTATAATGAACCGTCTGCTATCCTTCTTGCTTTGTAACAACTTGAAAGTGCACACAACACACAATTAATATTCCAGCTCGTGCGTGATGAAAAACACAAAATACGTTATTTTTAGAGCAGTTTTCATCGAAGGAGAAAGTGGCTGCCTGTTGTCAGAGTCAGATAGTCAGGCGGTGGGCGAAGAAGATTGAATGACACGACAGGTGGGGATGATGAATGGGCTTGTCCGTGTAGTTGATGGAGAGAAAGCATAAACTGTGGATGTACAAACGCTATAAATATATCAACAAAAGTAATTTCTATTTTGACAGTTTGTTGCTCTGTTGGTGGTGATGTGAATGATAGCTGGGAATTTTTCGCTTTGACATTTTCTCCATTGCGAAGAAAAAAATAAACGAAGGACAGTTAGAATTCTTCTCTGGGGAATTGTGAGATGGGTTGTCAGTTGCCGCAGTCGAATGTCTGTGGTTTTTGGTGGTGGATCGGATGGACACAAGGACGCACTCTGATGTTCAATGTACTTTTATTCGTGTTGAATGTTTGTGAGGCTGAAATGGCATTTCATTTTGTGAAAGGTTGATGGAGAAAGCTGTGGTGTAAAATGGAAGCGCTGGTTGTCCAAACCATCATTCCCAGGGCTATTGTAGTTGCGATTGCGGCGAGTCTATCGGACAGCAGGGGCATTCTGGTATTTGCAGAATTTTCGTGTTGAACCGCAGCTGGAAGCTCGCCTGTCATAAACACCAGATATACAGTATATTATAGATCTGATAAAGGAAAAACCAGCTACTAACTCACTCCACTATTACCTTTTCATTCTGATAATTGAGAACAGTTGGTTAAAAAACAACTCTTCTATGGCATGTGTGACTGGCTTGGCTTGGCTCTATATCTTTGTTGGTATCTCTGGAAGTTTGCAATGTGCATTTGTAACCCCTTGGGTACAACAGGAATCCATTATATTCGCAACACTAATCTTATTATCTACTCAATGCCATGCCAAGCCACTTTCACTCCGAGGAGAAAGTTCGTTCTCGCGCGATTATACACGTCAAACTAACTTGACGATTCTAAGCACTCCTAAGTCTGACCGCATTTGTGTGTGGGATCTTTCCTGTGAATTAAGTTCCTTTTCCGATGGGATTCAAACCTACTGCGTATTTTGTCTAGTTAAAAATGCATCATTTTCATGTGCCTCAGAACGTGCTTCGAAATTGGGGTAAAATGAGGGATTAAATAGATTCGTTAGATAAGGCAGCTGGCAAAGTTTTTTGGCAGTCTACTCCGAGGCATAAGTATTTACTCTTTAAATTCATATGTTATAAAATAACTTGCTAAGTTAGTCCCAGTCTGGTAGTGGGAGTTGCATTTTAAGTTTTGTCAAGGCTTAAATAAATTACCGTTGAGGACGTGAACGACAATTGTTGAGGATGCTTCTGGGGAAGTCGCCCGACATGTGTAGTTCCCAGAATCCATCTTTTGCAACTCGTCCACGGACAGAAAAGCGCTCACATCTCCGTTTTTTGTGCGTTCAAATCTGCAATTCAAAAATTAAAAAACTAAATATATGGCATTATTTTAATGAATGCTATGAATTCTCTTAAAGTTTGCAACATTGCATTGCGTAAAGTAAGGAGTTGCGTAAATGAGATTTTCATTGAACAAAAATTAAATTGTGCAGATAACTGGTTGTTTGGCGGCTAGTAACGGTATTTTTCTAAGGCATGCTTACCGAACTTTTATGCGCTTATCATTTAGCGGAAGAGAAACGTCTCCTTTGAGCCAGGTCAGTTTGTTATCTGAAGTCCTGTCTATTCGACTGACTTTGCAGGTAAGATGAAGCGAGGAGTCTACCTTGTAGTGGCGCTCGTTTTTTGTTAGGCCATTTTCATCCAGAATTATAACGGCAGGTCCTAAAAATATTTTAAAATGTTAATTGTTAAAAATACTTGTTTTTCTTTAGGGTAATCCTAAAAATAACAACCGTACCAACGATTTTTAGACGATAAACAAGCGTTTTGAGAACGGGATGAGTGGAGAGTTGACATTGGTACTCGCCTTCATCCGCCTTCGTCACTGAATCGATTCCCAGTCTCCAATTGTTCGGGTACCTAAATCTCAGGCCTAGTCTTGAGTCTTGTTGATAAGTCGTGTTTCCGACGGTGAGAAGTTGTAAAGAGTCCTTTCTCCTACGCAACCATGATACCTGTATGAAAAATTAGGGAAATTTTTTAACTGAAGAGAAAAATTTAATAAGAAAGATTATAAGTCTCTTGCCATAAAATTTATGGACGAGACATACAGTTTTTTTATGAATTATGTTACAAGAAAGAAAATACGTAAGAAGATAGGTATGTGCAGAGAAAAATGCAAGAGATAACAAAATGTCGTTAAGATGACAATGATGCTCTCTTTCCGTCTGTCTGGTGAATGCCTTGATAAAAGTAGAACATTGAGTAGAAAGTTGGAATAGTACTTATTTCGTTTGCCATCCTCTAATCATCCTTCCAAGACTTCTTTTGACGAGAACACGGATAGAAGCAGTAAAAACCAGTCGTCAAACATAATTACGTGCTCGTTTTCGCGCACTTGTCTTTATCAAGACTCAAGACATTTTACGACTGTTGAAAAAGGTAGAACTGATAAGATGAGGAACGAAAGCTTCATTTTTTATGGTACATATAATGAAAGCATTTAATCATCAAAACTTTCTCACCACTGGCAAGACTACTTTTTCTTAAGATTTTTAAAAAATCCTCACAGACATGGAAAGTTTTTGATAACTGAGCCATAACAGGTTTTAAATTCTCAAAATTTATTGACTGATACAGCCAGTAAGCCAATGAGATTGGACACTATGGTTGGCAGGAAATTTTAAAATCTATCCAGAATCAGAATTCCTGCAATACGAAGGCATTAACATCGGTCTCCAACAAAAATTTATGATACAATTTATGTGTGAAAAATCTTGAGAATTCGTTTTATTTAATTTAATGAGCACTTTGCTTTGCTCTGTAAAATTTTGCAGAAATATTGGTTCTGAATTTACTATATTAGTTAATTGTCACCTATTGATTTACCCAGTTCATGCCAAGGATGCAAGAAACCTCTTACGTATGCATTTTTCATTTGCAAAATTGAAAAACTGCAAAACGTCAAACAACTGCACATTTAAACATCTTCTTAGAAAACTATATTTTCAGCCGAATGCAAGTAGTGTTTTAAAAGGTTTTATGATGGCAAAAGTTATGGAGAGGATTCTAAAAGTAGTGAGCAGGTTAACTATCACTAACAATTGCAAGTATTTCTTTACTACGGTACAAGCACGCAGGAAAACCAGATACTACTAGAGAACGTACTACTTAATCTTCTTTAGAAATCACAGTAACTGGCAGTGACTCTATTACTTTTGATATTTACGCTCTTGCTACAATCATATCAGCTATACGTAACGAAAATGAAGTTGTTGGTTGTCCTACTGTGGGAATCTTGGAAGCAAAGAACACGTACTGTTAACTTTATATACGCCGCACGTGTGCCATGTGTCCTTAAGCGAGCAGATAGCAAAAAAATTAGGGTACTTCGTTTGTCGCAGTCCTCGTTTTTTACGGTCTCTCTCGAAACTTTCTTGCAATCTGCGAAAAGCGAGGTAAAAAGGAGAGAAAAATTTATACGCATGCATACAAAATCTTTTATCTTCCTTTACTCTCGAATTTGTGATGCAATATGCGTTTGTGATTGTGTGTGTCTACAGCTATACATATGAAATCATCCATTATACTTAGAGATACGAGCATTAAAACCTACATGGGTAATAGGTGAGTTGAGTACAAAAGGAAAAGTTGGATATTTGCTTGGAAGCATTTATCTTAGTATACTTGTGGCATTTCTGGTACGTGCAGTGAGACACAAGGCGTGACATGAAGTATGTGCGCTAGAAGCCACATGTTAACAAGGGAAAGGTACGGAAGGGGAGAAAGTAACATTGTGTCGCTCGTTTTTCTTCCCACCATAACCATACCTTTGACTAAGGAACAAGACATGTCATTTTCGTTTTCAGTTCCTGTGAAAATATTTCACGGGCATTCTCAAAGAATAGGCATATGGATAGTTGGCAGAGGAAAAGTGGAATATTAAGGAAGGTGTGCACACACTTTACAGCGAGGATAAACACTTCAACTTTTTTTTTATATTTTTACAGCAAAGAAAATCCTTACTCATATTTGAAGAATCACAAAGTATGCAAATGTGAGGACACGAGCAAATGAGAGGGTTCAGAGTAAAGTAACGTTTGGAGAAAGTAAAATATTTTCTCTACGGAGAAAGTCCAACATTCTCCGACTGACGGAAATTTTCTAGGTTGGATTTCAAGTGTTAAGTTGAGGTTTGTATGTGGTAGCAACCTTCTGAGAGGTAGAGGTATTCTCGGTGGTATCCTATCCCATGAGTAATAAAGCCGTCAGAGATATATAAACGAAAATTTCTTTAGAGTACCTACACCACACTTTAGGAATTCTTGAGTAGGGGATACGTGGAAGGAGATGTACCGGTTGGCCAAAGGAAGCTAAATGTGTACAGGTGTTGGAAGCTTTTATGTGGTTTCAAAGGAAGTATAATATTAATATTACCGTACATGGCAGCGGCTTTAGAAAATCTTTTGAGATTCCAAGATTACAATTTTAGATACTAACGGACTGAAAAATGCTAAGACTAAGGAAAGGGCTTAGTTTGAGCTCAAGGGTATTTCCCAGTGGATTTATACGCATGAAATATATCCATTCAAGTTTTAAGAAATATACTTTAAAATGTGCTTAGAACTGTACATGAGACCATATCTTCAAACATTTTTTGAATGATAGTTATCGTATTAATTTTGATTCAACTAAGGAGACAAAATGTCAAAGCATAATTTATTGTGTCATTTTGCTTTTATAAAAGTTACATGAGGACTCATGTTTATTAATAGCTCAATATCAATGATTTAAGGTAGAATGACAGTAAGGTTTACCTTTAACCCAAATCAAAATCAAATTCAATTTATTTTTACGGATATGGGTATTTGATTCACGAAGGACTTAAAAGTAAGAATGAAAGCACGCGCTTTTGTTTGGGAGAATGAAAATATAGAGGAAAAACAATAGCTGTTCCCATCCAACTGTTTTTTGTCATCTCCGCGGATATTCAATGATTTTTCTACCATATAGTTGATAGTAGAGTAGTAGCAAAATGCTGGAGAAAGTGGGAAGGAAAATGGGGCAATGTTAACTGGTACTGGCTTGTTTGTGTTGCGTGCATGAAGTGCGCTTTTGTGCCAAGAGTTTGGTCCTGGCTATTATTCGACTACAACTTTTCAAAGGCAATGAAAATTCCAGGAGAGAACTAGATACACATTCATTTCAAACGAAAAGTAATAAAAACCTATGGAAAATGAGTGGGAGAGAATTAGAACGACAACACTTGCCAGAACTCATTTAAGCCTTGATGAAAAGATAGGGCATCAGTAACCTGACCGTAATTTGGTGAATATGAGAATTTCTCTCGGAACGATATACCACCAGAATGCCGAAAAGGACAAACAAAATTGATGAGAATTCGAAACTGTGCTAACAAAATACCTAAGAAATCCGTTTTATATAACAGGAGCACATATGCTTGGGGGTCTACTTTCAAAATTAGAAATGAGAACAGTTTCCTGGCCTGGCCTGGCTAAAATGCCAGAGCTTCTCTTGAAAATGAATGATGACTGGCTCAGTGGTGATTTCTCTATACATTCAATCTAATCGGTATTGTTTTGATAAAGCACACATATAATATACGCTTAGGTAAACAGCAGACAAAAAACGACGAATGAATGGATAACAGAAAGCGCAGATGACATAAAAGGAACACACGTCGATGGAAAGGGCAGCATGTTGACTCAAAAGAGAAAGTTGGTGAAAGGAGAATTAGTTCGATTCCCATTGTTTTCGGTAAATGTTCAAGATCATGTCAGCTTCCACTACTGAAGCGTTCTACCCCATGGACCAAATTCACATTTAGCAGTAAAGTAGTTCTTAACGCTGCTGCCTCCTAATACCTAGATTGGCAGTATATATCTTACACAACCTACATAAATACTACCTGTTTAAGTATCAATTCATTTTGCTGATCAATAATGAACGAAATATGAGAAACATTTTTCCATGCAAAAGGTTTAAAGGTATTTTTGCATTATAACAGATTCGTGCAGCTTCTTTGGTAAATGAATCGGTTTTACTTCTAAATTCTTGGAATTCAATATTTAACTCCATTCATATCTGTGTGCTCGTATCAAATTCAGAATTTGATATGTTTACGTTACGAGAGTTTGTACTGAATAAAACCATAAATCCTTCACATGATCTGTATGAAAGCTCATATTGTGTAAATGGTATATTTGATTGATATTTGAATGGTTCTACAATGTCGAGATAGGAGTATGTAATTTAAACTTTCTCCAACCTCCACTCGATGTTCTATTTGAATATGAACGATAGAGAATTATAATAATTACCGTTCTGCCTTGTAGAAGTGCTACGGCACAGTCTAGGAGCACAGTTTGGCCTTCCCTCGCAGACACATTGATTGTCGTTTTGTTCGACTCAAAATATGGACCCGCATTCTTCGCAGTGGAAGAGGACACTGTGAGCACCGGAAGTGCCACTGGTGGCTCTACCATTAATGATGGGCCATTTTTCTGGTGAGCTAATATTTGAAATAAGGGCTGCTTCCCTGTCACTGTTGTGTTGGCCTTTGTCACATTTTTAGGATAATTTTCACTGCGTAAATGGATGGATTGATCCGACATTGTTGAAACCGATGAGGAGAATATTGGGAGTGTGGGTGGCGGAGGGGGTAAATGTCGATACCGTTTTGTAACAAAAGTAGGTAGGGATCCTATAGAACTGAAGGTTCCACCTCGGGTAGTTTCACCAGAATAAGCCCGAGTAGGTGATGAAACTAAAGTTGATCTGGAGGACGATGAAGATTCCGAGAACATTGATGTTGCTGAAGAGAGAAAGGAGGGGAATGTTCCACTGCTAGTCATTATTGTGGGATATAAACTCAGCCAGCCATTTGTACTTCCAACTCTATTTTCTCTGTTTTCGCTTCCATCAGAAAAGGTTCCCATTGTGCTTCCAGGTATTAAGTCTCTTGCCCCAGTAACAACAGAACCAGCAGTTATATTCCCATTGTGTGCACTTTGCCGTTTCACTGCTAAAATCTGACCTGTGTCCTGAAATCCTTTTCCCATTGCCCCCTGCTGTTCATCTGCAAAAAAAGCAAAAATCTCATAAAAACTACAATTTAAAAGTTCCACCTCATTATTTTCTCCCACAGCCAGTATTACTATATTCTTGGATTCTTCATCAAAAAGCATCCATTCTTCCATTTTATTTCCAACATACCCCTACTGCCTGGAAACATAAAAATGACCTATTTACTTTCCACTTCCAATAACTCTTTCTCTAAGTTGCAATATCAGAGCTTTAAGGCAACAAAAACATGTCGACAGAAGAAAAGTAATAATCTGAGTTGGTGCTGCTGATGGTGGCCATAATGACAAGTATCACGGCAGTTGATTCATAGTAATAATATGGTCATTTCAACAAATGTAAGACAAAGCGTCCACTTCGAAGAGTTCCAGCCTACGAAATATTCACTATACAGAATAAACCTTCACACAAAATTTTGCCCTCGATAAAAAGTCCCCTCAAAATCATAATTCCCAAATTTAGTCTAATCGTATGCTCACTACCACACTAAATCGTAGCGATTTCTGCCATGTTAATTATTATGCTTTTCATTAAGTTAAATTTAAAAAATACCTAAAACGTATCTTAAAAAGTTTGATCTGCTTAAAGTTCAGGAGAAATAAGCAGAAGAATGTAATATAGGAGAATGCATTAAAATGACCAAATAATGAACTCATATTTTTTCTTTATAAAACATACGACATGCACATGTCTCGCAAGAACAACAGTGTGCAATCTCAAATGGCTATATAATAATAAATCGTGTTAAACCACGAGCGAATAACGTAGATGAATCGGGGTATTCAAGTGATGAATTTACATACATACGCATATTCAAGTGATGAACTCTGACCAAAGGAGGTCAAGTGACGAAATTTGACCAAAGGGGGAAAATAATCCCATTTAAAAAGCGGTGAAAACAGTGATTACTTCTGACGTTTAACCCCGTGACCTTTGACCCCTTTGACCTACTAACCCCAAAATCAATAGGGGTCGTTTTCTTGACCTAATGGACCTCCATACCAAATTTGGTCCAAATCGGTCAAGTGGTTCTCGAGATATCCTGCGCACAGACGGACAGACAGACGGACAGACGAACAAACGCAACAATCGCATAACTACGATGAATAGATTTATCTACGTAATAATTAATACCCTTAAATCACGCGGCTACCAAATGATAAAAACATTCAACAATGCAATGCAAATTGCTATACATATCTAATCCGCGGTTCAAGTGGGTTTTTCATCTGTTTCCATTAAATATTTACTTAACTCTATTAATAGTTTGTAGTAGGATCAAAGTAAAACACAAAGAGTAACATCGACTAAAACTATGTTGAATACTAATACACTTGAAGTATATTTTCTTTGAAGCTGATTTTGCATCTTGACGCTTAGCTTATTTCTATTCAATATTAGAAAACTGCACAACCCGGGAAGGAGAAGTGAAAGTGGATAAATGTGCTTGTGCACGTTCAAGCAAGAATATAAATTGACATCCCTAGAGTCATTGACTGACAGCCCATCTATTTATTTAATCTCTGCCGAAGAATGGAATGCACAGTCGCTGACAAGGCTGAAGAATCCTTGGATTTTCTATTTGATCTTATTGCGAAAACCGGATGTTACCAAAATCTTACAAGGAGCTTTTCACCATGTGTCTACCAAAATAACAGCCCTTGTCAATACAAATGTTTATCACCATCACAAAATTGTACATGTCATGCTCATGTCTGTTACTCTTTTTAAACTAGACTTATATCGACACAAAAGATTGTTACAGTTATTCTTGTTTAGACAAGTGCAAAATTATGCTTTAAAATATTCAGTGTGTAAACGTGAAATTTCATGCACGAGTACACTCTTGGGTTACATGTTATTTTAAAATGGTGATTTTGGTAGACGAATGAGCAAGCGATTTTCTGATATTTTAGTACAAAGACTGGGATTCTGCATGGGAACTAGTTCCACTCTTGATCTGTTGAGTTATTGATGCACAAGACGAACTGAAAATTTCCTTGTTTGAGTAAAAAAAACTGTTGAATCGTTTCACTGGTGACGAACGATGAGTGAATAATCTTCTATTTATTCAAATTTTATGTAAATTATATGGTTTCATTTGCCTAAACATTATAAAGCATATTGAAGAAGATCAAAAAAGAGTGTCACATGAATTGCTACAGAATCGTTCTTGCATGAAAATGCACTTGTTCTGCTTTCACTTTACTTCTAACATACCAAAGTATTGTAATTTTATTATCTTCTTTTCCCTTCCATATTTATTCGTAATCCCAAAATCCCGAAGCCTTCACAAAGAAGTCTGTAAAATAAATTGATTTTAACATTTTTTATTTTCAGTCATCAGAAAATATTTGTCACGTCAACAAGTTGTGAAAAATGAGAATTTGTAGTAAGTGAGAGAAGATTATGAGTTTTCGTGATTGTAGTTCATTCAAGAACCTACACAAACCAATAAATAAAGCAATAGAAAAAGTTTAGAATGCTTTTAAAATTATTATAATTTGTTTGTTAAGTTTAACTGCTCCCACCATGCATTGCACATATTATAATATATTTCTATTTTCTGATCTCATTTTTACATACAAATTTAGATTCTCATCCAAGTTGTCTCTTACATATATTTTCTCCCACTAACAAATCATTCTATCCAACACCCATTTTATGTCATCTAAATGAAAATTTACTGGGTTATCCATTTTCTAAAGAAAACTTTTAATTTTCAAGTGTGCACTTTTGAAGTCACGGAAGCACATAATAAAATCCTTTTGTATATCCTAATAGACATGCATGAAACTCCAAATGATAGGAACGTTGTAGTGTAAATCTTGGTGCAAAAAACTTTAGGAATTGATATTAAGATAAATTTGGAACTTTACTTATTAAATACTATATACCATCGCTATTCGTGATTTTGTATGGCTTCTGCAATTTCAAAAAATCTTGACAAATTGTTCCTGCTCACGTAAATGAGTGGTGTCGGTGGAATGCTAGCCCCTTTTGTAATTTGCACTTATGTATAAAGATTACAGTTCGTTATGTTTTTAGGGAAATGTGAGACTTGAGAATTACAGCGACACAATTCAGCAATTAATGAGGGTAATATAGATATAGTGCATTTTATAAGCAAGTATATTTTGAATAGGATACAAAAGAATCTTTTCATTTTTTTATTAAATTGAAATACAGCACCAGTGATAAATCTTTTTTCTCAAACCACCACTAAGGCGTACCCTCAACACGAACGAGTTTTAACCCTTTCAATTCTTTGTTATTATTTTAATATCGGGTGTTCCTCGAACAATTTGACTTGCAAATTTACCCTGTATTTTTTTTCTTTTCTAATTCCCAGCGAAACTTTTCTCATCTAAGTTTTATACATTTTCAACTCTGACGACAACAAAGTTTGAAACTTTATACCATGCTTTCACCAAATCTTACTTTTTATGAAGTTGCTCGTGACTAAAATTTTTAATAAGTTATTCTCCCCGCTTCCTACATTTTCCACGTGATATGGTATATTTAAAGGGTTTAATTCAATTATGCAAACAAAATACTACACTCCCACGTATAAAATGCTCAGGAAGATGGTCCTTTCCTTATCATTCCAGTATTTAGGTCAACCAACAAATTCAGACGACCCTTTTCCTATTCTTGTCTTGTTTATCTAGGCAGATCTCCTCTTTAAAAAATCATACAAAACGGCAACCCTGATGCAATATCTGCAACAGGAAATGAAAATACGTGGTTGTGTTCCATAAAAAGCGTAAACGAATTCATCCTCCAAGTAGACTCGTTGAAAGTAGAGTTGAGTCTCAAAACACACTTGGTGAATTTAAATAGACTCCAAATCCGTAAGCACCAAAAATATCTCGTAATGCGTTTCCACCCTTTTCTTTTTTTAAATTTGCAGACTTAGTTCGGTAAGCCATGTTTTAAGTATAACCGGCAGAAAAAAAAATTTGCAACGATGACTGCAACTACAGTGATACGCGAATCAAATATGCATGTGCGCTGATAGTCTTTTCCTTTTAAAAATACATTTCGCATGAAAGTTTCATGATCTAACCTTCTGGTTATTCTGGAAAATAAGGATATAAACAATAAGATCACGTTTCTGTATGGTCTGTTGTCTCAATTCAAAAACTGTAAGCAAATGCTTTCAAAAAATTCCTTCTAATTTGAACTAATGCTCAGCGTTAAGTGTGTGCCTGCAATATTTTTGTCCATTTTGAATTTTCTCTCAACATGAAAAACTCTAGGGCGAACGTGCAACGTGAGTTGATGGGCACATAGGATCTAAATTATCAACAAGACGTAGATGTTCTGATAGAGAAACAGTGAAGAATAAAAGTGGAATTACAATGTCGTTAATGTTACCGACATTTCACTGTTCTTATCAGAAAATTGCACAACACAAGTTAAGCGTACAGAGCAAGTTAAAAGTGCCAAGGCAACAGAGATAATGGGAATCTAGATGGGAGTTCTCATTTTATGCTGCTTGTAAAATTCTATACGGAAGATCTTTATTGTTCGAAATAATAGCAAAATAACGAGTGTCACACACTTCACTATGATGTGAGCCACATTGCCCCAGTTTTTTATATGGTGAGCATTCAAAGAATACGTTCCCAATGTAAATACCATAGTGGCCTTGGTTGTAAGTTAATGAGAGCGGAGCAACCTTGATTCCTTGCCACTACTGACACTTCATGAAGCATACAAACACAAATATGTC
The DNA here is from genome assembly GCA_034700605.1 of Willowsia nigromaculata. Taxonomy (NCBI): domain Eukaryota; kingdom Metazoa; phylum Arthropoda; class Collembola; order Entomobryomorpha; family Entomobryidae; genus Willowsia; species Willowsia nigromaculata. Next base: position 34,048 of record JAQIXX010000946.1, read on the forward strand.
AAACAAACAATACACATTAGAAAGCATGGCGAACCTTTAATGCTTTTGATGTGCTTTCTCTTTCTTGAAATCATTCTCTAACTCTATCAGTGGCATCCCACCGGTTATATGAGTGCAATGTGAGCTCTTTACCAACAGTATGTTTTGCAAAGATTGCGAGTTTACGAGAAAATCGATGGAATTCACGCTTTTGCATCAGCTTTCCATTTCACACAAAAATGCTTTTAGACAAGCCTTGTTTTATTTTTACTTCCGAAAAGAGAAATTGGAATGTTAATAATAAACTGTCATCGTATTTATAATCTAAAACGAATGCTAAGATAAAGCGCATTAGTTCACAATCATTTCATTTGGCTTTTTCATGACTTGTCCCTTAATAGGCAGTCAAGCTTGCAATTTTCCCTGAACAGTGTTTTAAACAATTGCCTTACTTCCACATTCTGAGAAAAATGCAAGTTAAGCGGTATAACCGGAGGACAATAAAAGGGATATTTTGATTGCTTAGTTCATTTCTTGATTATGCACTATACCTTTAAACTTGCATATGGATCTATAAAGTATTGAAATAACACATCATTATTAACAAAGAGACATTTGCCGTAAGGGTCACTCAAACACTAGATTTGACAAAATGTTTGAAAACTGCGTTCTACCAAAATCATACAAATTAACCAGCGTCCTACGGCGTTACAACCATAAAGCTAAAGAGTCACCGATTATGGCCCTCTAATCATTAGGTATATAAGATAAGAGATACGAATTTTTTCTCATGATGAGTGTGGGTACTAATTTTTCGCATTATACGAAACACGGATCAATACAGGTTTGCAGAACTATGTGGGGGAACAAATTTTATGTGAATATTATGATTATCCATCGTTTTTCACTCTATTTTCCACTACCAACAGCAAGCCGGAAATATTTCTAAAGGCTATGGTTCCTAAGAACTTGATCTAGGAACTTGAAAATCAACTGGTTTCCTTCCCATATACTTACCGAGTGCAAAATATGAAGCTAATACAAGTTTACTTTCACAGACAGACAGACAGACGCAAAAAATCACTAAAAGACTTACGGTCCTTAATAAAACATAAACAAACATTTTATGATATTCGCAGCTCTTCTGTTAGGTACTGAACTGAGTCACGTCATACGCATTCTTATCTATACCATAGTAAAAGTCCCAAAAATTCATTTACACACACGAAAACCCCAAAAAATTATGCATTTCTGCAAACAGCGTTATAGTGGTCGATTTCTTTGTTATCCAGGCTTGCTTTCATTTAAAATCCAAGTAAGGATATTCACTACTGACATTATGGAAAAAGAATGTTTAAATATAGGGGTATCATACTATGGAACAAACTACCTGAAAAAATTCGTGTACTAGATAAGTTCTCAACATTCATAAGTGATTTATCAAACTATTTGTTCAAAAATTACGATACTAAAACAGTTATAATCAATATAATTTGTGATTGATGAGTTGAATTGGTTTGTATTTATATACATGTTTGAATCAGACCGTAGCTATAAGCCCTGCTTGTTTGCAGGCATGATACGCGATCATGTTGTGAAAGTAAAATATGTGCTAAATAAAAAGGCGACTAATACTAATTATAATAATAATACATAATATGTTACGCGTCTTTGTCTGTTTTTGCTTCTCACGTAAATACGTTTTAAAATGATCTTTTAGCAATAGTAAGTTTTATTAAAATATCATGCATTCAACGAAGGAACGATTAGCTACACAAAATCACAATATTGGATATTTCGTAACTATAACATATCACATAGCTTCTTTCTTAAAATGCATAAATAGTTTTCGCCCTTTTTGCGTGAACAGGAAGGATTTTAAAAAACTTGATTTCATACTAATAATGAGAGCATTCAAATCCAAATTTACAATCTTTCATTTTACTTACCTGTCATGTCGACAAGAGGGAGAAGCAGAAGCAGAAAACAGCTTACTTTCCCTATCCGTGAATGAATTCCTGGCACAAATGGAAAAGCTGACATTATGAAAATAATTAGATGAAAGTCCACGTTCACTGGAAAACAAATGGATGAGGATATAGCAAGCTATTAAATGAAATCCTCCAAAGTTTCATAAACTGTAACGTCAAAAGTGTCGTTCGAGCTTCCTCGTCTTTTAATCCGAATCTGAATCTTAAATTGCTTTATTTTGTTTAGTACTTTTTTTGTATAAAACAGATTTTCAGAACTATATTTCAGGGACACAAATCAAAAACACTTTTTTACGTTGGTTACTCACTTTGAGACACTTTTCACTGTTGTCACTAATAAGCTTTAGTCATCCGGACTCATATAATTCGAAATACGGAGATTTTAATGTGGTCTTATAGATGCTATTACGTAATTCTAGGTTATTCAAGTCAGGAAATGTTCTTCCACCCTGCTGGAGACAAACACAAAAGTATTGATTAATTCACCACCACCAAAAGCATACTTCTTTAAATTAGGGTCAATATTTCCGAGCATTAGATATTGTACCAAAAATCTTTTTTTCAGATTCGTAAATGGACCGTCTACGGTTTATGAATGGATTATGCTATAAATTATAATACCGAAATTTTTGGCTGAAAAGGATGATTTTATTTTATAACGCATTTTTATGATATAAATATGCTATTTTATTGGAGATAAGCAATTGTATTCTTAGCTCATACTTTTAAATGCATACAAACGCCAGCAACTGTATGGAGTGGTGTGAATTTTAAAGATTTGACTTTTTCAATTTTTTAAACATCTTGGAGTATAATCAGCACTATATTATTGGTTTCATATTATCGAAACTCGTAATTTTAGACAAGGTCCATCCAACTTAGAATATACATATAAAGCTGCCATTTTCAAGCAATTGTTTAAATGCTAACTCATTTCCTTTTCGCTTATTTGTCTCTTTACGAATTCCTGTAATATTTATGCACACATTTCAGAATTCTTTATCAACCCACTTTCTCTCAAAGTTTGCACTCAACACGTTACCACTATGCTGCAAGGTTTAATGGTTTTCTAGACATACATTACTGCTACTATATTACTTTGAGTGCACCCATGAAGTTTTTGGCTGTGTTGAAGACAAGACACCACAAAAAGTTAATGTATGCAAAATTTGTGAAAGCTGGTTTGCTTAACTAATTGGGGGATTGGCTATGCAGTACAAAAGATGAAAGGAATTCAGCAAATATTGCATAAAAGCAAGTCAATATGATATTTTCAAAAAATGCTGCATGCTGCATTTTGCATTTTTTAGTGAATTTGTGGGCAATCTAACTATTATGCATATGATGACCACACACTCTCCATGTATACATGTGCAAATATTTTCCATAGTTTGATCTAAAAAAATAGCCATAGGAAAATACGAGAATCAGGCTTCACTTTGTTCTTCTCAATAAATTATGTACGTGATCAATATTTAGAAAGTCCTGTTTCAATTTCAAGCATATCAAAACCACACAATTATTTTTACTCTGTTCACTAAAGTGTGCAAATTGACGAGTGAAAATTCAGGCAGCTTGCGAAAATCGGGCCTGTTTGAATTGAGATTCGTCAGATGGGTACTAAACCGTGAGGAATGCAAAAAAACTGCTGGTAATATTTTATCAGGATATATCCAGCTCGCCGGTTGTGAAAGCACTGACACACATTGTAGATTTACATATTTCGCTGGACAGATTCGTTAAAAATAATGTTCCATGAACTGGATGCAGCGACTTCGTTAGATGGCAAGAATATACGGTTCTCGTCTGGTTGATCGAACTCGCTGCTTTCACATCACATCACGAACATAAAAGAGAAGTCGTTACTATAAAACTGCTGCAACAGTAGTATTTATCTTCAGCAAAATCTGTTACGGATTTTGAGCTTGTTGGTGCAACTCTTGTGCGAGTTTTACTGAATTTGAAAGTAAAGAGGAAAAGAAATTCAGGATATTCTATGGAACGCCTAACAAACCCGCCTGCTTGTCGTTGCATCTGGATATGAAAATTTGTACAAACTTTCTTTTCCGTATGCCAAGAATGTGGATCATTTAAAAATGCCATAGAACTATGGTGACATGAAAGTCGTGGAGTTCACGAAATCAGTATGTTTTCCTCAAAATATTCAGATTGCTTAACAAATTTTACTTTAAGTACATCATGCAAATTCTGGTATTTAAAGGTAAAAATTTCTTATGAGTCTCGGTGATATCCATTCTGGGGGCAATATTAAACTACCGATGGGTTCTTTTTGACATGGGGTTTTCCAGTATACAAAGTAAAAAGTCATTGTGAAAGTAAAATAAAGCATTGAAAAGGTGAATGGACTAATACTTGAATTCTTTTATTATACTGAAAGGACTGTCTCCAAAGCATTTACAACAATAAGCCCGTATGAATCCATAAAAATATGCAAACAATATACCTAGTTATGTGTAGCTGCTATTGTACATGAAAATGCTCATTTATTCGACCGTGCCATTATTTAGAAGATTCTCTATATTCTTTGTGTAAGCCCATTCACCTTTGGAAAGCAAACCTTTCTTTTCAAGAATGCCAACCTATTTTTTGTCCTGAAAATAGCAGAGTTGATTTCTCTTTTGAAGCTAACTTCAGTGTGAACACCAACGTATTGTAACCGCCCACGATAAGAAGGACGGCAGCAGAACTCGAATAACCTTGTAAAGAAATATCCTCTCTAATCCTAAATTTATGCATACTTATGACTGAAAACTTGAAAATTTGCACGTTTTAATAACAATCGAATTTAAAAACAAAATGCACATGTAGTATTTTTAGAGGTGAATGATAAAAAACCAGTATTAAAGCTCGACCTTTTGAAATATTTGAGAGAAACATAAAGGAGGTATTAAATAAGCTGATCACATATATGTACCTCCAGAAATGGAAGCCAAACGAAGACAAGAAGAGGATTAAAGGTGAATCATAAATTTTAATGTGTATTCTCGCACACCGTTTTTCAATTAAGGAAGTTCTGGCTCCCTTTCCATATGTTTGATTTCACACAGAATGCAACCAACCAGTCCTTCGATCTCTCTGGAAACGTAACAAACAAATTTTCCTCCCCTTGACAATACCTATCATCTGTAAAGCATGACTGACTTTCCAACTAGTTTCTAGAAACTACAAGGTTTTGCTTTCTCTTCTTTTTGAATACACATAAACCAGCTATTATTGTTACTTTGCACATCAACCCCTTCGAAATATGTATGATGCAATTCCCATCACATTCACTCTTCCTGTTTGTCTTTTACTTCAGCTTATATTAAACAAACAGAATGGAACATAAACTATCTAGAACATAGAACCTCACATCACCTTATGTAGAATGAAGTGAAAATGAAAATCTATTTCCGAAAGGATAGAATTCCTTACATCAACTCACCAACTTGTATGCTTGTTTGTTCCGCTTTCATGAAAAGAGCACAAAGATAAAGTACAAAGTCAGCAAATTAATTAGGCAATTAATTGCTGTTTTCCGTATGGGTATTTGCCCTCTTTGATCTTATCGTTAGTTCTTCAAAGCGACTTATTATGTAAAAAGTTTCCTAAGCTCTTTGCCCAAAAGGGAACAACAACAACAACAGTATCTTGGACGTCTTATGCAAGACATAAATATTTGCAGTGGTTGGTGTATGGTTCAGCTAATTCCACCCACAATATGTTTTCCTAATTGCCCCAAATCAAGTTCACAAACTACATAATGTTACCTTTTAAATCATTAATTGAAAACAGCCTTGCAAGAGTTTTTCATTGATTTCCAATTATTTCACTTCAAATTTATGTTTTAAGGAAAAAAACTTTTGTTGGGGCAATATGAATAGTTATCCGATATTTACTATATATATTATCGTTTGGAATACTATAATAGATAATAAATTTAAAGGGGAGCAATGGACATTATTCTGAACTTCTCAGCAAATTTGTGATTTTTACAATAAATGGAATAATTTACCCTGAAATTATATCTTCTAAACATACTCCAAATCGAGTTAGTAACGAAAAAATGTAATTCTAGAAATAAAGTAAAAATGTCTGCAATTTTCTTACATGCAAAATCATTTGAATCGTTGTGACAAATGCAAATTATGAATTATGTAGATTGAATAAAACGAGTCAATGGACAGATCATAGTTGATTCTTATACTTCTCCACGAATATCGTGCATAAAACCCTATTTAAAACACAGTCAACCACTTTGCAGCATTGTAATAGAGACTTACCAAAACTTACAACATCTTGTCTCCAGAAAGGACTTCCGTGCAAATTAAGTTTTTCTCTATAATCTAGATATAAATGATTCCAACCGATTAACTTTATTTTTTAACGAACCTAAACTTAAACACTTGAAAACTAGGAATTCGTCGTCCAACAAATTGGACATAAATTGGTTACAATATGACTCCTGCAATAATACTGCGACAATCAGTCAGAAGTCAGTACCTTTAAACAGCCTTTAGACACGAAATATTAATATTTAATGATATTTGTGTTAGAAAATTTAAATTTTATTTAGTTCAATACTATTAACACTCACTTAAACTTTCCAACCTTACAACTTCAGAACTCATAACTTTGTAATTGACGAAATAAAAATCCTTTAGTCAGTTCTCACTTTCACACAAACTCCACAGCTGCAAAATTTTGAATTTCTTCAAACTTTCACTCACTTTTCAGTTCTATATTCTTCTATTATAATGTTAAGACTAAGAACAACTTTTGGTTTAGAGTTCCCTGAAAAAAATCGTCAGAACCGATGCGAAGACTGTAGCGTTAACCAGACTCGGCAAATATCTCAACATGTGAAGTGAAAATGGAGCTCTGCATCGCGCACTGTCTTGCGAGCGACTGAATAAGGATAAGTGCATAGCATGATTTCATATATATCAGTATAAAGGAAACCGTGGAACATTCCCTAACAAGTAGAGAGTGAAACAAGCAGAGAGTGAAAGTGAAAGCATGAATTCAGGAGTCTTGAAGTGATGTTCTCTGTAAATGCAGTGCTTTCTCTGGACTCACTCATTCTTTTCAATGCGCTAAGTGAGCGATATGCTTCAAGTATAAAAAATTTCAAGTTTAAATGCATAAAAATTTTGGTTCAATGACTGACTTTGTTTTTAAATGTATGATAGACTTCGGTTAAAATTTTAAAAAACCTATTTTCTCTGTACACTTATACTAGATGTCATACTTAAACCCGAACGATGTACCTATGCTATCTTTCATAGCCGTGAGAAATTCGATTTAAATATTTCTTTTTGCTATTTTAAAAAGCATGATGGTGATATAAATGGCTTTTAAAGTCTCAAAATTTTGTAAATGTTGCTTCAATGGAATGGGCAATTTTGTGCCCCTGATTACAATTAAATATCTTCTGTGTAGTAAGATTGACGTAAATTTTGTATAGGTATGTATGGGAGACAGATTTATTTAAGAAACGTATTGGGGAGACGTGCGACACATCTTTGACTACATAGATCAACAGTAACCATATCTATGTTTTCCATATACCCGTTTTTCTACAATGAAGTGGTAGTGGACAAGTGGTATTTGTCTATGACATTTTCTCCAGAAAAGTCAATACCAATACCAACTGTAAAAACATGGTACTAATTTATCCTTGTAAATGTTTCGCAATCCGTTGACCATTTTTGGTTTTTAGAAATCGCTGATTATTGTCAATGGCCATGATTTTTGTGGTTTCTGGCCATGATTTCAGGTTTTTGAAGTATCTGTAAGAGAAAAGCCATGGAGATGACTGGAAGCAATGCTTCTAGACCTTTTGCCGCCATCAGAGAAATAGTGACTAGCAATGGACAAGAAAATCATAAAACTAATTGGAAAAACTCTTATACTGAACTACAGCTAATAGCTTGTCGGTTATAAATATGAGAGACAGGAGCAAATGAACTACTTTTTCTTATAATTCAACAGAAACCTAAACTTTTGGTATGCCTCGTACTTCAGGAATCACAATGCGAATTTGCGTGTTCGGAAAATTCCTAGAAAAAAGTTCCAAGAATAGGAATATTCCCAGAAAGTAAGTTTCCAGAAACGGAAAGTTCTATAATAGGAATATTCATAGAAAACAAATTCGGAGAAACGAAGATTTTCCTAGAAAAACAATTCCCAGAATAAACTTTTCCGAGAAATAATTGCATAAAATTTTTAGTAAAAAGTATTTTTACAACGAAAATATTTACAAAATGTATATGGTTTGTAAAATTCTGCTAAAGTTTTTGGAAATCCTTAATCATTCATTCAACATTTCCATAAAAACTGATATTATTGAATATATTCCAAGGCATCGCAAAGTAAACTGCTCACAATAAAAAATGAGGACCTTACTCCTTGAGGCTAAGGAGCAGAGATCTCACCATATTCAGAAAGTTTTGAGACGGAAAGTATGAAAATAAAACATTTTGGTGATTTAGGAAAATAAATATCAATAATGAGCTAATCATCTCTGAAATGATATATGCTCAAATTTTGTATCAAAAAGATTATGTTAAGACCTCTGCTCTTTGCTTGCTCTTAGGAAAAGTTTGTACGCATAGATTAAAAAGTAATGTAATTACTTGGATGCGTTTACTTGGATTAATGGGTTGTAACATATACTAAAATTCATAGTCCTGAGTCTGGACTACTGACTCTTTAAGATTTTCTTAATTAATCTTTATGAGTCAGAGTCAGGATGAGAGCAAATTAACTAAAGGTTCCGAATTAAACTTGAGGACTTACGACATTTTGGAGAGAAA
>JAQIXX010000947.1:0-42834 GCA_034700605.1 Willowsia nigromaculata
CTCCACGCCAGCACAGCCCGAAGCGGAGTTCTTTCAACAAAGTTGGACGAGCTCCATGAACATTATGGACCTTCTGACTCTTCCACGGGAACACCGAGTGATGAACATCATCACCAGCAGCAGCATCAAGACGTTGCTTCCAACTCCAACGTTCAAGAAGGTATGATAAGGCATGGTGTAAATTGAAACCCCCTATCTCCTCGCCTGGCGTTGTAGATTTCTTCCCATATACCTCCTTATAGTCAATAGTCAAGTAGTGGTCCCCATGTTAGTTCTGTGCACTACTTGCTCGTGTTGATTGTGTTGTTCGAGAAGCACTTTTTTTCTATGTGTTAATGACGTCGGGAAACGTGGAAATGGAAACAGAGCTGGCCTTGTTTTAGCACATGACCGTCTTTCCCTAGAAACTGCTGCTGGCTGAAGTTGGACTGATGGTTGATGAATTTTAGGTTGTTACTACGACGTTTTTGCAAATGAAAAAAAGCTTAACTCCGTCGTATTTTATTTATATGGAGCAACGCGTGTCAATGTCCGTTTGCAAAATGTTTAAAATATAAACATGCAGGCAACAGACAAAGAAAAAAGTTTGGAAATGCAGATTTGCAAGTGAATATTGTACTGAACATTGTGCAAATTGAATAACCGAATTAATCAGTCGCAAAATGTTTCCAGCTTTTGTAGTTGGAAACCCAACTTGGACTCGATGAGAATTCTGATTTTCTTGGCATAAAAATCAAGAAAATTAAATATTTTTTTGTGTATGTTGCTGTTATGCATTTGATGACTAACAATAACACATTTTTTTTTAAATGTTCACCTAAGAATTTTGATTGCATGCATTCACGTCTCCGTAACTGCTTCATAAAAAACAAAAGAGTGGCATTTACATAATTTAGGAAACATTAAATAAATAACGTTGCAAATTATGCATGAATAAAAACACTTTTTTTTCCTTTTCATTTCCCAGAGGTAACGAATCCAACAGTCAGCATAACGGTGACTGATGAAGAAACAACATTCATCTCCACTGATGCAGCTTACGTGAGTGGAACCGAGAATAATGTTACTAGTGGTGGAACTGAAAAGGCTGAAGAAGCAATGCCAGAATTGGATACGCAACCGACAACGTTGTTGCCAGCAGCAGAAGAGAATGCGTCTAATTCAAATTGCTCTTCTCCTCCCTGTCAAGAAACTAGCACAGCAAGACCAACCGAATTAATTAATGTCTCTGAAAATAGTCCCATTTCCGAGGAGGCAACACAAACAAAAGACACTCCGAATAACAACATCAACAAAGTCGAAAGCCAGCAGTCATCCCAAGGACAATCACAGGATAATGATGATATCCCAAGTAAAGAGGCACGTTTAGCGGAAGCATCCGCTGTAGAACCAGTTATGCAAGTGGAATGTCAAAAGGAATGCGATCAATCTACTCGAACCACTACTATGAAAACGACAGTAGAACAATCTCCAAGTATCATTTTGCCCCATGACCATACAACCATTTCGGAATCATCTCTACAGTCACCGGAAGAAAGCATTGGCGACAATTCTGTCACAAATTGCGGAAATGGTTCCTTTGATCACAATGAACCCATTGTCACGGAGGTGATGATTGGAAACTTAAATGCAGACCCAGTTTTACCCCAAGAAGAGGAACAACAACAGCAGCTGCCTAATAATTCTGAAATCCAAGAAGTTTCGCAAGTGCTTGTAGCCGAGGTGCTTCCTTCAGAAGAGGAGGAACCTTTGCCAATAATTCAGGAGACAGTTGTACAGCATTTTCCAAACACATCTGAAGAGGAAGCAAATGAATTCGCTCCTGTGCAAATTCGTCCCGAGTTCCTAAGAATTCTTCAAGAGGCTGATGAAGCCACCAATGCAAATAGTCTTGATTGGATGCCAAGTCTGCTAACAATTACGCACAGTGTTGCTCTCCTTCGACTTGATCCCGAGTTACCTTCAGCAACTAGTAGTGGTGACGGTGGTGGTGATGGTAGAGCACACAACAGCAACGGTAACAGTGCCAATAATAATTCTACTATTCCTACAAGTCGTTCTCTCTCCGAGTCGTTGAGAATAGAAATCCCAAGGCAGTCTCCGAGTCCTCCGTTGCATCCCATTCGTCAAAATGACAATCGTAGAATGAATCATAACAACAACGGTCGTCGTGATAATAATAATCATCCTGATGAGCATGTCGTTTCGGCTGAGGAGGATTGTGCAGAGGAAGTTGAACGCTCCACAACAGCAGCGTCAAGAAAAGACCCCAGCTTTCTTAGTCGTATGATTATTAAGCAACTTCCAAAACGTCTTCAGCTCCTCAAAAATGAAAATCATACGTTACAAATGGAGGCTGCGGAGGCGAAAATGAGGATGAAGGAAATGAACAGGCAGTTGACCAAAGAAATGGACAAGCAACAACAATTGTCAATTAGCTTAGATGCTCAGATTGAGGATAAAAATTTGATTGAATTTGAGCTGAGAGAAGAGATAGAAAAAAAGGAAAAGGTGATTGAGGAGTTGCAGATGGAAATTGATGAATCCAAGGATTATATTGACGAGCTTAAAAAGTATGGGACTTGGAAGTTGATGATTTTATGCATAATATTATCTCTGTGTGTGACAGTTAATTTTGATGCTTTGTCCCTTATTTTAGAGAAAAAGATGAAGCTGATGCATATTTTAAAACTCTCCTCGAAGAAAAGATGGACATGGAAGAGCCTCAAGTTGCTCCAGAATCTGTAACAAACTGTCACAACTGCAAACGCCCCTTTTCCTTCTTGAGTAGGAGAAAATGCCATTGCAAAATTTGTGGCAAAGTGTTTTGCAAAGACTGCGCCATACCTCGAGAATCCAGCAAAAGGTTATAATAACGAGCACTCAAAATACAATCATGTTCAACATGATAGTCTCATGACAGTATTATTTTTCAAAATTTCCAGATCCCATAAGAGACCCAGATTATGTACACGCTGTCATTTGCGACGTCAGCGTCTGGTAGCCCTTGTAAACGCATCAAAACGCCAGACACCTGAAGAAAATAGTTAATTATTCCTCTTCCAAATTAGTGCCTATCTTTTATGGTGCTACAATCGATCTATTTACTTGTAATGTCGTTTGTTTAGAAATCTTTTTGATCACGAATGTCGTTCAAAGATACAATATTAAATAGAGTATTTGCAAAATCTTCTTCAACGACTACAACCTAAATTACTTGCTGTCAAGCTTTAAATTTGAATGTGAAATGCATAAAAAAGGCTATACATATATTACACGTAGGACAAAATTCAGTTTCAATATATTTTTAATGCGTCAATCTTTCAAAGTGTAATTACAGTCAAAATATAACATGTGCAATGCGCAATAGCTTTCCTATAGTTGAAAAACTCAAAACGTAAATTAAAAATCTCACAATACTTCCTTTCACCAAGAAATGTAACCAAAAGTCAACAATAAAATCTGCGACAACCGTCATTTTCAAGTAACTAATTACACAAGCATAAAATTACAAGAAAAAATTTAAATCCGAGCCATTTGAATTGTTCATGGAATTGTCTGGTTGCTCATCCTGAGGTTCAACTTTGCTTGACTCCACCTCAGTTGTATTATCCTTGTTGGAGTTATCAAAAGCTTCATTAGAGATAGAGTCATCATCATTTAAGTTAGATATGGGAGTCCCCTGCTCCTGCGGTTTTACAATAGCAGCAAGTTTTTTCTTTCTCTCCATTTCCTCCAATATTTCTTTATGAAACGTCTTTCGATGAACCCTGAGAGCATGTCGCGTCTTGAAACCAGATTTCCCACAATGTGGACAACTATGGATGACACCACTATGAGCTTCCAAGTGACGATTGAATGTTGGTTTATCTGGCAAAGGTAAAAATGTTTATTATTAGAAACATACATATTCGAGAAAAAACATGCCATAACTCTTACATACCTGAAAATTCCTTGCCACAATGCTGACATTCGTAAGGCTTCTTGCTACAGTGAACTCGCGCCATGTGATTTTTCAGATAATAATCCCTCAAAAACGTCTTTGGACACTTTGGGCACAAAAACTGAGTCGATTTTGTATGCAACGCATTAATATGTGTTTCCATGTTGCTAATGTGTTGAAACTGCACATCACAGTATGGACATGAATAATTTGCGTCTTTTGTATGGTGTAGTTTTATGTGATCGGTGAGGGTTCTCTCAGATGATAACACTTTACTGCAAAATTTACACTTGAAAGGGTCAATATTCAGTTCTTGGTGATGCTTCTGTGACTGATGGTTTTTCAAATACTTAATTCCAGAAAACCCCTGGGAGCAGAATTCACAGACAAAGGGTCTCAAGTCCAAGTGATTTCTTCCCTTCAAATGAGCATTGTAGAGAGCTCGACTTTTAAATTGTTTGTTGCACGGATGACATACAAATGGTAAAGGTGGTGCCTTAACTGATGCTTCATCATCAATGTGCAAATCACTACGAACAGTATGCGTGCTCATGTGATCCTCTACTCTTGCTGGTGTTGAATATCTTTTGTCACAGATAGGGCATGGATATGGTCTTGGAATGCCTGTTCGAAAATAAACAAAGTTACAGATTTAAATCCGAATGATGATGCATGACAACTTAAATAAAAAAGATAACACCATACCCATATGACGCCGTTTTATGTGAGTGTCCAGTTCTTCTTCACTCACAAATTTCATGTCAAGCAGTCCATTTTCTAGACACGTCTCGCACACATATTTCCTTTCCATTTTCTTACGACTCTTGCTTCGAAACCGTCTCTTCGGAACTTCTCCGGGTTTCCTTTTAGGTTTTTTCGTCAGGAGAAAATAGGAAGCTATTTGTAATCTGTGGACGCGCTTCAGATGCTTGTTCAAAGAGGATCTTCCAGGGTATCGCACATTGCATTTTACACATTTATACGGGTACTCAATGCCAAAATGCTGACGTTGTATGTGTGCCTTGAGTAAAATCTCTTCCTTGAAATGGTTTCCGCCTAGAAATATATAAATTGATATACACAATATTTAGAAACTAGTATTTTTCACACTCAGAATCGGAATCTTTTTAAGTCAAATTCTTACATTTTTCACATGTGAAATAACTGAGAATATGCGTTCTTTGCACATGTATCAGGACTTTTCCAATTCGTTCGAATTTCTTGGGACACATTGGGCAATTATAAGGCATACTTTCTCCTGAAAACAACACAGTTTTGAACAATGAGCTCTGGCTCTCCTCTTATCACCCATGTATAAGTGACACTTGAGAGTAATTAATGTCAATGTTAATTAATTTATAACCTTCGTGCAATCTTCTAATATGAGCTTGGAGCTGAATCTCCGTAGGGTACTTTTTATCACATCCTTTACAGGGTTTTTCATCTTCTCCAAACTCAAGTAGTGCAAGCACTTCAGGTGGTAATCGCTTCATGGAGTTTGGAAGCACTAGGTGACGAATTTGACCAGTTCTGAAAAAAAATGTTTAAAAAAAGTTATCAACAAAAGAAAACACAAACCTAGTTCACTTATTTAATAAAGGCAAGTATTGATCAATTTACCCTTGCACCACAGGGATACTGAAAGCGTTTGCTGGTGGATTATCAACAGTTCGGTTGAATAGAGAAAAGTGTTCTGATTCCTGGTCTTGTTTCAATAAATCATCAATTGGATTCTCCGGAATCGACTGGGGTTTTCCTGCAGGAATCACCTCATAAGTGATTTCTGGCATTAGTCCTTCATCAATTGATCGTTCTATGGTTTCATCAACCGCCAACTTGACTCCAGGATGTCGCATTTCATAATGATGTCGGAGCCAGTATTCTCCCCTGAAACTGACGTCATTGCATAAATGACAGGCGAAATGCTTTGGCCACTTACCATCTACAAAAGTAAATTAAGTTGCTATTCAGTACAAATGAAATTTGTGGTAATTTAAAAACTATGAAAAAAGTCAATTTACCATAATGCTTATGTAGGATATGCTCGTCACACAATGCAGCGTTCTCAAAGACTTCTTTGCACTTTGGGCAGATGTACTGAAAAGTATTTTCCATCTTCACTGCTTTCAAAATGATACCCATTCCATCAGTAGATTTTCGTTCTCTCTGTTTCGATCTTGCACTACGTTTACGAGATTTTGGAGCTGGTACTTCAAAGTCACTGTCAGAATCTTTGTCTTCTTCAATCACTTCATCATCACACTCCCCACCTTCGGCCTCGCCTTCGTCACTAGGATTCCAATCAGGAGTATCATCCATGTCATAATTGTTTGTATCCTCAATATTCTCTTCAGGTACACCTTTTTCCATTTCAATATCATTTTCATCATCTGGTAGAAATTCACTCGTGTCTTCATCAGGCATCTTGCTGTTTTCTTTATCAACGCATACATCTGCCATCCAATTACATAGGTATTATTACCCATTATTTCTTCAGCACCAGGGCTTAATTGGATTAATTTAAATAAATTGCTCAGTAGCAACCCTACCTGTGAGCTGCACTCGAAGATCCTTTTTAACGCTAAAATCAGTTTTGATACATGGCTTCAAAAGCGGTGGTGATGTAATTCTCACAAAGTCTACGTCAGGTGCCATAAACTCGTTAAAGTCATGAACCATAGTGGTATCTAATAAATAAAGTAAACGTTAGGATCAATGGCAGTTTGCACCTGACTTGGATAATTAATGCAAAACTTGCAGATATTCTTCCATACCTTTATCTGTCTGAGTGAACATTGCATTCCGAATTCTCTCTGCAACCGTAAGGGAACTGTCTTCCAAGTCATTTTGGAACTGGGAAACCTCTTTCTTAGCTTGTTTAGGTCTTCCACGGCGTTTCCTCTTGCGTGTGCGCGACGATGGTGCGGAGACGGACACATTTTGAGCAGAAAGTTTTGGAGGCTGACTTTCGACACTCTGGATAAGCTTCTTACACAGGACTTTGGACAACTCTCTAAACTCAGCATGCAACTTTCTCAGTCTCATGAACACAAAATCAGCTTCTTCAAAAGTTCTATAACAAACACGACAAAGTCTGAGATTCCATAATGACGGATTGCTTCCAGTGTTTTGTAAAGTTTTCTCCAGAAAGCTTTTATCCAGTCGTAACACTTTTCTCAGCAGAAATATCACTGAGAGTTGCTGATTCAAGATTACACTTGTATTTGAGCCAGACCCCTTTCTCAAGATTTCAAAATTTTCACTGTGTGGAAATGGTTCTGTTAAAGTGTGTGTCTGCTCTGGGGAGTCGCACACCAAACACCTCTCTTTATTTACATCAATCTCCATCTTTAATGTGTACTATCCGCAGCTAATTGTTAACAGTTCGATTAACTTTAATTGCTGTGCTACACGGTTTCATTCATGTGACAATCAGCGTACAAAACTGTCAGATGATACGATGGGAGAGAGAGAAATCTTTGCCGCAGCACAGATGATTTTACATCTGAAAATGAGCATGCATCATGCATCCATGCATGTGTGTAAACAAAAAGAATGCAAGATGCCCCAGTAGACTTGTCGCATTCTCGCATCTCACAATCAACAGCAGCATACAGAGAGCTTGTCAGGCAATTTGAAAGAAGCCGAAATATCGTTTGTTTACAGCTCCAATTTACTTCTTGTTGTCCCCCGTCTCCTTCAGCACTCCGTCGAAAATACTGCGTGTTTATCGGCTTTTCGAGCTTGCCAAATGCCGACTATATTACTTCAGTGATTGATTGTTACATAGTTAAATAAGTTAATTAATATAAACCAATAAGCCATTAAGTTTTGAGATTATTTTATTTTATTTAGTGGGCGAGGACTTTTGTCATATCGATTAATTATTATTTGTGGTTTGTGAGATCTCTGGCTTTTAGCCACCGTTAACTGACTGTTTTATTGTTCAGACGCATACGGATTTTTAATCCGTAATTATATTCAGCCGCTATGGCGGATGATGCGGCACGTAACTTGCAGTATGAGTACAAAGCGGTAAGCTATAATAATTAAATAAATACTGTTTCATTTTGGTCTAATGTAGTATGATTTAAAAATAGTAAGCATTGAATACTGTAATTAAAATTATTTTATATTATGTTTGTATAGAACTCAAACTTGGTTCTTCAAGCTGATCTTCGGCTTATAGAACGTAGGGGCCGTGATGACGCCACTGGAGAAGTGACATCTCTCTCTGGGAAGCTTCTTGGTACCCGAATGGGCGATCGTTATCAGAGGACGAAGCCAGCAAAAACGGAGGAACGAAAGGCGAAACGGCAAAAGAGAGATGAAGCAACAACATCAGTATACAAAATCAAGGGGAGCTCACTCTGGGACGATGAACTCATCGCTGGGGATGTGGGAGCCGGTGCGATTCTCTATCGACCTAAAACTCAGGAAACTAGACAAACATATGAAGTTTTGTTGAATTTTATTCAAGTTGCAATTGGCGATCAGGTAATTTTGACAATCATCAAGTCAGTATAATCAATTGATAAAATCATAATGTGAAAATTCATTTTTCTCTGTAGCCTCGAGATGTCCTTTGTGGTGCTGCTGATGAAATTCTTGCAGTTTTGAAAAACGACAGACTGAAAGATAAAGAGAGGAAGAAAGAAACAGAAAGTTTACTTGGTCCCTTGGCAGATGAACGTTTTGCACTTTTAACTAATCTGGGAAAGAAGATTACAGATTTTCAAACTAAAACGTCCGCAGTGACAACAAATGTTGTGGAAGATGATAATTTAGCAGAAACACATGGAATCAACGTACAATTTGATGAGCAGTCAGATGAAGATGATGATGAGAACGTGTATGGGGAAATTAACGACGAAGATGAAGATGACGAAGGAGAAGAAGCACAGGATAGCTCTGCAATTCAAGCTCAAAATGTAAGATTTACATGTGTTTATTTAATTGCAGTCATTGATTTTTAGTTGGCAATAGGTTTAACTGATATCTGTGTTTGTTTGTATACAGCTGGTCGATTATGACGCAAGAGGGATGAAGACCCGAGAAAAGACACTGCATCCCTTGGATATTGACGCATATTGGATTCAAAGAAAACTGTCTAAATATTACAAAGACTCGATCACATCACAAGCCAGAGCTAAAGATGTACTAGAAATTCTTCAGACTGCTGTCGACGACCGAGACTTTGAAAACCGCTTGGTTTTGCTCCTGGGAGTTGACTGTTTTGACTTCATTAAAATTTTGAAGAAACAACGGCAAATGAGTAAGTTTGTATATGTGGTCGTAAACGCCTTTTAAATTATCATGCAAACCAACAAAGTTGTTCATGTTCTAATAATCACATGGTATTTTTTTTCTAGTTCTTTACTGTACATTGCTGGCTACGGCACAAACTGAAAAGGAAAAGATGTACATCAAGGACAAGATGAGCCAGGATGCAGAATTGGCAAAAATCCTATCACAGCTGGAAACAGGGGGCTCTGGAGACGACTCGTTATCAAAGGCTACCACTATAATCCGTGAACACAAAAAAGAAAGTGCACCTGGCGCAGTAGGGGCCGGACAAGTTCCTGGATCTCGTAAAATGTTGGATTTCGAGTTGATGTCATTCTCCCAAGGCTCACATTTTATGGCAAACGACAAATGTCAGCTTCCAGAGGGGTCTTTTCGTAAGCAGAAGAAAGGATATGAAGAAGTTCACGTTCCGGCTCTCAAGCCAAAACCTTTTGGCTCAGAGGAAGTTTTAGTTGGAATCGATAAGCTTCCAAAATACGTTCAGCCAGCTTTCGATGGCTTCAAGAGTTTGAACAGAATCCAATCAAGGATCTGTAATGCAGCATTAGAAAATGATGAAAATCTGCTAGTCTGTGCTCCCACGGTAAGAATATTTACAATTTTATTGAAATGCTATCTTTTTTCACATGTTTTAAATTACCCATTTGCTTTAAATTACAGGGTGCAGGTAAAACTAATGTTGCACTGCTAACCATCATGAGGGAGGTCGGAAAGCACATCAATCCGGATGGAACCATAAACGCTGATGAGTTCAAAGTAGTTTATATTGCCCCGATGCGTTCCCTCGTACAGGAAATGGTGGGAAGCTTCTCCAAGGTACGAACGATAACTAACTTTTACATTTTGCTTACAAAGGTGTAGAACCCTGGTTTACATGAGTTTAATATTACTTTAATTTTCATGTACAGAGATTGGCTTCATACAAACTGGTTGTTTCCGAGTTGACGGGAGACACCCAACTTACTAGAGATCAGCTAAATGCAACACAAGTAATAGTGTGTACTCCTGAGAAATGGGATATTATTACGAGGAAAGAAAATCGAAGTGTAATTTCTTTGGTGCGACTAATCATTATTGATGAAGTTCACTTGCTCCACGATGAAAGAGGACCAGTTCTGGAGGCTGTCGTAGCTCGAGCCTTACGATCGGTAAGTCTTTAAGATAAGATTACTAACGTTTCTGTTCTGCATCGATAATGCTAATATTGTCACTTTTACTGACTTGTAGGTCACACAAGAAGGAGAAATCAGAATAGTGGGACTTTCTGCTACGCTGCCCAATTACAAGGATGTGGCATGCTTTCTTAAGGTGGATCTTGCAACAGGGCTGTTCTTTTTCGATAACAGTTTCCGCCCTGTCCCGTTGGAGCAGCAATATATTGGGATCACTGAGAAGAAAGCACTAAAACGTTACCAGTTGACCAATGAAATTGTGTACGAGAAAGTGATGGAGCACGCTGGAAAAAATCAAGTGCTTATATTTGTTCACTCTCGTAAGGAAACCGGGAAAAGTGCAAGGGCACTGAGAGACATGTGTCTGGAAAAAGATACTCTTGGCCATTTCCTACGTGAGGGAAGTGCGTCGATGGAGGTCTTGAGAAAGGAAGCTGAAGATGTCAAAAACCCCGAACTTAAAGATTTGCTTCCGTATGGATTTGCCATCCATCATGCTGGGATGACAAGGGTTGACAGAACGCTTGTGGAGGATTTATTTGCAGATCGTCACATTCAAGTTTTAGTGTCTACTGCTACTTTGGCATGGGGTGTCAATTTACCAGCTCATACTGTTATCATCAAGGGCACTCAGGTACTATTACAGAATTTCATGTTTAGAGTCTAGATCTGTAGTGGAAATGGATATAACTAATAATTTGAATTTCAACTAATTTGTCAATGCTGTTGTTGTAGGTTTACAGCCCGGAAAAGGGTCGATGGGTTGAACTTGGAGCTCTAGATGTGCTTCAGATGCTGGGTCGCGCCGGTCGTCCTCAGTACGATACAAAGGGAGAGGGAATTTTAATCACTAATCACTCTGAATTGCGGTATTATTTATCCCTGCTCAACCAACAACTACCGATTGAGTCTCAGCTTGTTGCAAAGTTACCCGACTTGCTAAACGCAGAGGTTGTGAACGGGTAAGGGTTCACGATTTATCTTACTAATCAATTGGATAGGTGCAGTAACTTGTTGAAGCAGTATTTTTTAATGTTTAATTCAATTTTCTTATTTTAGTTCCATCCAGAGCGTGAAAGATGCGGTAGAGTGGATCGAGTACACTTACTTGTACGTTAGAAGTATTCGTGCACCACATGTCTATTCTGTTGACTGGTCGGATGATGACAAAACTTTATTGAATCACCGAGCAAACATGATCCATACAGCCGCTATGAAACTGGATAAGAGTGGACTAATTCGGTATGACAGAAGTAGCGGTTCCTTCATGCCCACAGAGTTGGGTCGAATTGCTTCTCATTACTATATTACATGTGAAACGGTGAGTTAATAATAATTCTTGAAGCCTTAAAAATGATTGATTCTTAAATAGCCCCGCTCATATGTATTAACTTAATAAATGTTTGTTTTCTCCAGGTCCAAACTTATAATCAGCTATTGAAACCACATCTCAGTGAGATAGAACTACTGCGGGTGTTTTCTTTATCATCGGAATTCAAGAATTTGGGTGTTCGGGAGGAGGAGAAACTGGAACTACAAAAACTAATGGAGAGAGTACCTGTTCCAATTAAGGAAAGCGTGGAAGAGTCGTCTGCCAAGATATCAATTCTACTGCAAGCTTACATTTCACAACTGAAGTTGGAAGGCTTTGCTTTAATGGCCGACATGGTGTATGTCACTCAATCTGCTGGGCGTCTCATTAGAGCAATCTATGAAATTGTGCTGAGTCGTGGATGGGCACAGGTAGCAGATAAAACTCTTGCCTTGGCCAAGATGATAGATCGTCGAATGTGGCAGTCAATGTGTCCTCTTCGGCAATTCAAAAAAATTCCAGAGGAAGTCGTCAGAATGATTGAGAAAAAATCCATTACGTTTGATCGACTCTTTGATTTAAATCCGTTGGAAATTGGTGAATTAATTCGTCATCCCAAACTGGGGAAATCCATTCACAAGTTTATTCATCAACTACCAAAGGTCGATCTCTCCTGCACTATCCAGCCCGTCACCAGGTCCACATTGAAAGTTGAATTGGTTATTACCCCCGATTTCGAATGGGACGAGAAAGTTCACGGAAACTCTGTAGCTTTTTGGATTATGGTTGAAGACGTGGATTCAGAAGTAGTGCTCCATCATGAGCATTTCGTACTCAAGCAAAAGTTCAAGAATGACGAGCATATCGTCAAATTTTACGTTCCAATATTTGAACCTCTTCCGCCCCAATATTTTATCAGAGTGGTGTCAGACAGATGGATTGGTTCAGAAACGGTATTGCCCGTTTCTTTCCGTCATCTTATTTTACCAGAAAAGAACCCACCTCCAACAGAACTTTTGGATTTGCAACCCTTGCCCATATCTGCGTTGAGGCATGCAGCATTCGAGACCCTATACAGAGATTTTGTTCAGTTCAACCCGATTCAAACGCAAGTTTTCAACGCAGTCTACAATTCGGATGAGAATGCCTTTATTGGAGCTCCACCTGGATCGGGAAAAACTATGATTTCTGAATTTGCAATTATGCGCATGTTGAATACGATCGGAAGGGAGCGACCTGGGGAAGAACATTGTGTGTATATCACTCCTAAAGAGGTAAGAATGGTCAATTTATCTTGTTTCTTTTCATGTGTCTCTAGTAGCCTCAATTCACTCAATTTTTTTGTTACATTCCTAGGAACTGGCTGAAAGCATGTATGCTGAATGGAACTCAAAGTTCTCCAAGCTTGGACGTAAAGTAATCATGCTAACTGGCGAGACTGGCACAGACCTGAAACTTTTGGCAAAAGGAAACATTATTATCAGCACCCCCGAAAAGTGGGACGTACTCTCGAGAAGATGGAAACAACGCAAGAATGTTCAAAACGTCAACCTCTTCATTGCTGATGATCTCCAGCTAATTGGTGGTGAGGAGGGTCCTGTGATGGAGATTGTGTGCTCTCGTATGAGATATATCGCTTCACAGACAGAAAAACCGATCCGTATTATTGCTTTGTCAACTTCATTGAGTAATGCAAGAGACATTTCGCAATGGCTTGGATGTCCTCCCACACACACATTTAATTTCCACCCTTCAGTTCGCCCATTACCAATGGAACTCCACATTCAGGGTTACAACATCTCTCATAATGCATCTCGTCTCGCTGCTATGTCAAAACCTGTGTACAATGCGATTACGAAGCTGTCTCCTGACAAGCCTGTTCTCATCTTCGTTCCTTCGAGAAAGCAAGCCAGGCTCACTGCCGTGGACATAATTAACTACTCAGAAGTTGAAGGAAAACATGGAAGATTCCTTCTCTTGAACGAGTCAGAACTCCAGGGAATATTTGATAAGGTTAATGATGAAACTTTGAAGGGACTACTGACACAAGGTGTGGCATACTTGCATGACGGAACAAGTCCCACTGATCGTCATATTGTTTCGTCTCTGTTCAAATCTGGAGCAATTCAGGTATGTGACCTTTTCATTTAATATATCTCAAAATCATTATCAAAATCCAAATTTCCTCTTAATTTAGCAATTTTTTTTTGTAATTTTAGATTGTGGTAGCCACACGGAACATGTGCTGGAGTATCTCTTTCCATTCTCATCTGGTGATCATAATGGACACTCAAGATTACAACGGAAAAATTCATGCATATGAAGATTATGCAATCACAGACGTGCTACGAATGTTAGGACGTGCTAATAGACCGCTGGATGATGACGATTCCAAGTGCGTTTTGATGTGTCAAACATCCAAAAAGGAATTCTTCAAAAAATTCCTGAATGATCCTCTTCCTGTCGAGAGCCATTTGGACCACTGTCTTCACGATCATTTCAACGCTGAAATTGTTACAAAAACTATTGAAAACAAACAAGATGCTGTGGATTATCTCACTTGGACATTCCTCTATCGTCGGATGACCCAAAATCCAAATTACTACAACTTACAAGGAGTCACTCATCGTCATTTATCTGATCACTTGTCTGAATTGGTGGAAAATACACTGAATGATTTGGAGCAGTCGAAATGCATTTCTGTTGAAGATGAAATGGATACTAGTCCTCTCAATCTTGGAATGATTGCGGCTTACTATTACATTAACTACACAACAATTGAGTTGTTTAGTATGTCTCTCACTGCCAAGACAAAACTTCGAGGATTGCTGGATATTGTCAGTTCTTCATACGAGTACTCCACGTTACCGATCCGTCATCATGAAGAAAATGTACTGCAAACGTTAGCTACTAAGCTTCCAAATAAGCCGGCGTCTTCATCATCGCAAATCAAGTTTACTGATCCCAATGTCAAGGCAAACGTATTACTGCAAGCTCACTTGTGCCGAATTCAATTAAGTGCAGAATTACAGCAGGATACCGAATATGTGCTAAGCAAGGTGAGAAATCGCTTATTTACCCCAATAACTCATTGTATAATTATTACATTTACCCATGATAATATGATAATAACAACAATCCATTTGCTATTTAGGCCATACGACTAATTCAAGCTTGCGTTGATGTACTGAGTTCCAATGGATGGCTTTCTCCAGCTGTAGCCGCTATGGAACTTGCACAAATGGTGACACAGGCGATGTGGTCGAAGGATTCTTATCTGAAACAGATTCCACATTTCTCTTCTGATTTAATCAAACGCTGCACCGAGCAGGTATGCTATTAAAGCTTTATGAATTCATGAATGTTTCTAACGTATGCACATGATATATTGTTGTCTGCCGTTACAATCTTGTGCTCATTTTTATTTATTGTCTATTCCAGTCAATCGAGACTGTTTTTGACCTGATGGACCTTGAAGATGATGACCGAGGAAAGTTGCTGGATGGGCTTTCCGCCCCACAAATTAGTGACATAGCAAGATTCTGCAACCGTTACCCTAACATAGAATTGACTTATGAAGTAGAGTCGAAGGATAAAATCCGATCTGGTTCCAATGTGAATGTGGCGGTGCAGTTAGAGCGAGAAGATGAAGTGGTGGGACCTGTGATTGCTCCATTTTTTCCACAGGTACTAATTGAATATGCAATTATGATAAAGCTACAAGTACGTTCCTTTGCGAGTTGTGAAATGAAACTAATATTTTCTCTTTCAGAAACGTGAGGAGGGATGGTGGGTAGTAATTGGGGATCCAAAAAGTAATTCATTGTTGTCCATCAAGCGTCTCACATTGCAGCAGAAAGCAAAGGTAAAACTGGACTTTGTAGCACCCAATCCAGGGGAATACACCTACACGTTGTATTACATGAGTGATGCGTACATGGGCTGCGATCAGGAGTATAAATTCAACATAAATGTTCGTGGAGGGCGTGAACGTAAGAAAGATGCTTCAGATTCCGAATAATAGTTACACTATAAGTTCGATTGCAAGTGTTTATGAGAATATAATTTTATTATTGTAAAAAATAACTTTATAGAAATGTACGGCCATTATTATATTATGTCATTATGATCTTTTTATTTCTATATTAATAAATTAACTGGTATTATCTGAACTTTACAATCTGAGTTTTAACAGTACAGTCATTATTTGAGCAGCGAAATATTAGTCCGCAGCGTTCCCTACATGCTCATACCTACACATAATTTAGTCTAACGTTTGGATATTAACTTGGCTTCCTTCCTGCTTATTATTTACTGCTGAAAAATTCTCTGATATATCGGCAAGTAAATTGTTAGTGTTTTCTCTTTCTTCGGATTGTATTTTCAATTCCATTGACTGTGACTGACTTTCGTCATCCATGGCATCTGCGGTTGTGTTAGTTGAGCCTGTTGGAACGACTATTGGTGGTGGTTTTTTGTGCAAATCCTGGTTGTGTGTTTTCATGTGAAGTCTATTTAAAAACAGAGAGGTAAAAATTAGGATTCGTTTTTGTGGAACGGCGGAGCTTCAAAATATCTAGCAGTAATAAAACCCATACCTATACGAATGCCAAACTTTAAATTCCTTGTTATCGCAGATAGAGCATTTGTAAACCTGCTCACCATGCGTCTCAAGATGTCGTTTATACGTGGGCCTGTCAGAGTACTCTTTCGCGCAATGAGGACACTTAAAAGGCTTCTCTCCTAACAAGAAGAAAAATATTTTATTGAAAAATAACAAAAAAATAACAAAAATTTCATTTTAACTTAATTATAAATGTAACTGCACCTGTATGGATTCGAGTATGCGTTTCCAAATGATTTTTTGATGCAAATCGTTTTGGACAATATGAGCAAAGTAACGGCTTCTCCTTAACGTGTACATTAGTCATGTGCAGCTTGTAGGTATGAGCGAACATGAATCCTACATCACACGTATCACACCTAGAAAATATGGTGTTAAAATTTGTAATGTAAATGGTGATTGATAATTACTGTAGTAGTAATGATTGTATCAAAAAATATTTCTTACCTAAACAAAGTATCCTTTGTATGCCGAATGCGAATATGATGATTCAGTGCCCTTCGACTGGAAAGTATGCTTCCACACAGGGTGCACTTAAAAGGTTCGAGATTGAGTTGCTCAAAGTGTTCCTGAGCATGATGATTCTCCAGTGAGTTCTTTTGGTAGTAACCTTTAGGGCAAAGTTCGCACTAAAATGATGAAAAAATGCAAACGCTTTCATTAAATGACAACTCAGAGTACTACAGACTGATATTCAGTAATAAAAACAAAGCGTACCTGGAAGGGATATTCTTGTGTTTTTAAATGGCGTCTACTATAGCGCAGATGAATTCTAAGGCTATCAGTCGTTTTGAAACTTCTGTTGCCTACAAAAAATCCAGAGGTGAAGATGAAGAGAAATTACAATTTACAATGGAGATAGGCTAATAACAATTTTATGAATACTTGCTCATTACATTCATGACAAAATGGCTGTTCCTGTAAAGTATTTTTCTTCTCTTTCTCTTGTCTTCGGTGAACAAACATGTGGTGCCGAAACATCGAGTGTACTTTGAAAGATTTCCCACACAACTTACAACTATAAGGTCTCTTGATACCTGATACAATTATTACAACATATTTGTACGTGACCCGTATGTCTTTAGCTCATTCAACATTTAAAATCAGCAAGTTTTGTTTCAAACCTTCATGAACAATTTTCTTGTGTGCGTCCAGAGTTGCTTGACTTCCATATAATACTTTATGTTTCTTGCTAGAGGGACAAATCTCACATTTGAAAGTTCTCTTTCTGTTTGCGGAATGAGGTACGGATAATTCAGAGGCTTCCAAAGGTTTACATTCCTCTGGATCATCTAAAGGTGTTGGTGCTCCACCATGCACATCTACTAAATGCTGACGTAAGATAACCTCTCGCCTGAAACGCTCGTGACATAGATGACAATGGAAAGGTCTCGATGCGTCTACAAATGGAAACATAAATGGAAGCAGAATTAGTTTGAGACTGGGTCCTAATTTTGAAAATAATTTAAATCAACTTACTAAAATGAGCTCTGAGTATATGACCATGCGAACTGCTTTTGGAAATCGCCCTTCTTCCGCATATCGGACATTTATAATGACCCACGCGTAACTTTATTGGTTGAGGGCCTGAGAAAGGGTCAACCTCATCCGGGTCGGGTTTGGACTTTTGATTGTTTGCAGCTTTAGGTTCCCTATTATTATCACTCTCGTAATCCGTGTCATTGTCATTATCGTCGTTGTCCATATCTGGACTCGGAATGTAATCATCATCTCCAGGTATGTCGTTGCTTTCTCCATTGTCAGCATTCTGAGAATCATTCGGCTCCGGCTGTGGTTCCACGTTATGAGATAATGTTCGAGTAATTCGATGGTCGTTTATGGTGGTGTCTTCTAGAACAACTTCACTGTTACATCGTTCAATCCTGCAGTCTAGTGTGTAAAAAATATGTATATGAATTTACGCATATTCACCATTGGTGGCTTATAAAAGGAAGACAACGAATACGTTACTAACCTGGAGTCTCAGCTTTCACTTTTCGTAAAGAAAATTCTTCACTTTCGTTTGAGAAGTTCTCAGTCGGTAGCTGGACGTACCGTGAAGGCTTAGTCGTTTTCTTTTCTGTTTTCACTGATGAGATATGACATAAATTGGAATATAAAATAATAAATATAAGTTACATTTCATGAGACACTTAATTTTTCCTATGTATTTACTGAGATTTATAAATTATTAATCTCAAATTGTCAAATTACCTTTCAAAAGGTTCAAACGAATTATTCCAAAAGGATCGAGAGCCTCCTCCTCGTTGTCCAAAGCAATGGGAACTGAAGCTTTCCCCTTTTTCCCCGACTTTCTCCTGGATCGGCATTTTTGTTTGCTGGTTGATAAGCCGGAAATAGTGCTTTCACTCCCTTTTATCTGCTTTCGTAGTGTTCTCGTAAGCTCATTAAACTCATCGTTAAGCTTAACAAGTCTCTGGTGAACAAACTCTGCTTCAATGAAAACACGATTACACGGGGGACACAAATTTATGCCCCAGCTACTCGGATTTCCGTGCTTTTGAAGAAGTAGTTCCAAATGGACTTGTGAGATTCTTAAAATTGTTCTTAAAAGAAGAAAAACTGACAGTTCAGCTTGAAGATTAATACATGTCTTTTCGCATTCGCTGCGCCCCTGCAATTTTCCGATCTCTCTTGGAGGAGCGATATCTCCACAAATCAAACACTTGGCACCCGTCATGGTCCCCACAACTGACAACTCTTCGCTCAGGTAAAATCTACACGACAAGACATGCAGGTCCCAGTGTAGGCCCTTGCTGGTCAAAAACACTTTCTTTTCATTCTGATAAGTTTTGGAAACTCCACTTTTTTTACATCATGCACTATTTCATTTACACAGCTGACATAAAAGCAGATAGACAACAGGCTAGGGCTAGGGCTAGAGAAGCCGGACTGAGATGCTCCTAAAAACAAAGCCTGCTTTCACTTCACCCCGGTCTGCGATCTAACCGGTCCTATATATATGGGCATTTCTGGTTCGTGTATTCCAAAGAGGATAAAAAATACCCTAAAATGTATTATATTCTCTTGGTGTATTCATAATTAATTCTTCTAGGTTAAAATTACGATTTATGATGAGACACCCACGAATTGTAATGAACCGTGACGACAACCCTAAGGCATCAAGTCATCAGTAATCAGTAGGCAGGGTCAACTATTCTTATCCATAAGTCATCGCATGAGCCACTCAAATAAGAATTATGCGATAGACACAGAAGATTGTGAACAACGATCTGTCTCTGTAAGGCTCAGCCACATTGAGGAGTTTTATAAACTTATGTTTTAAAACTTGAGTTTTAACAACTGCTTGAAACATTTCACAAAATCAAAAGTTTCATGTTCACACTGATTTTCTTAAAAAATCAAAAAGTTTCACTGAAACTGCATGAAACTGAAACTTCCAGCATGAAACTTCCCAAAACAGATTAATCAATTAAATCAATCATACGGTGTGAAAACCTTTCAATCTAGTCGCCGCATGAAGACAGAAAACAAAATCTCAATTCTATTTTATTAGTTTATGATCGTGATGCAATGATTAATAATTTCTCATTTTAAAATTACTCGTGAGTTTTTAACTTATTTTTCTACGCTTAAACTCTTAAAATTTTGTCACTCCACTTATCTACAATGCCACATCTATCGTTAATAAGCGTAGAGCGAACTGCTTGAAAATCGCAATTTTTACCTAAAATTGTAGAAAATATTTATGAAATACATTTATTAATATTTTTATCATTTCAATACTAGCTTTCATTCATCTTTTGGAATTTCCCCTACTTGTATGCATGAAAAGATAGCAAGTTGCAAAAACCTTGAAACAGTTTCTTCTTTTTGAGAAGAGACTAAAATTGAGTCGCACGAATACATTTTGTGAAACTATCGCAAGTTTCAGGTTTAGTGTGAACGCATGTGAAACTGTGTTTCTGAAACATAAGTTTCATGCAACTTTTTGGGAGTTTAACAAACTTAAGTTTCACGTCAGTGTGAACACGAAACTCTTGAGTTTTATAAACTTTTGTCTGTGAAACTAGAGTTTCAAGTGCAGTGTGCAATGTGTTCTTCATCCCTGATGATGATGAGTATGATGACTTTCAAGTAGTATGGAGTGAGGATCTTTGAAACTGCGAGTTGATTTCATACGAGCTAGCTTTAACGTAACCTAAATATAAGCATAAAAAGTGCTTTCCAAGATATGTAAAATAATATGTGTATGTACTAGGTTAATAAATTAATTTTTGCAAAACGCATGAGATAATAGCAACAATGTGTTTTACTAATAAAAAGTTGTTTTGAAAAAAAGTTGATATTTAACACACAAGTCGCAATCGACGGCGAGTTTTACAGGTGGATTATAAGAAGTAAAATACTTAATAATATTGCTTGAAATGATTTTTGAAGAGGTTTCCAATTAAGAGAAAAGAGGTTCGATTTCCCTTGTAGTGCTTTTTACATGGTTAGATCCATTATGGCGTTTACAATATCATTGTCAGTTTTCTTAAGCGCCTTAATCGCCTTTGCTCTGGACACGTTCGCCTGACTCATTACGAGCTCGATATCCTTATCCTCCACACCGGTCGCGTCCACTTCCTCGTCGGTATCCTCCTCCTGAATTGTTCCACCAATGTTGGTAGCTGTGTGGATTTCCGAAACGGAAGGAACTTCAGGTGCCTGTGGATTTTCAAAAGCAAACCATTATTTGAATACTCTAGTAATTCCTTTTTTCAGAGTTCAAGTCCAGTTTATTTGCATTTCACATAGTATTTTGTTTACCTTAAACTTCTCAGCAGCAGCCATTTGAGCTTGTTGACTCAAATCTTCAATCTTAGCCTCTCCGAAGACAATGTAGGTATCAGATGCGGGGTTCTTGTACACATCGGGTTTCGTAATCACGAAGAGAATATTCTTTGACTTGCGAATGGTCACTCGGTTAACTCCAGTTATCTACCAAAAATAGTAACGCAATTAACATTAACGAAATTAGCGATATTGTATAGTAAATACTAGATACGCTTAACTTTTTTAGTTTCGAAGCAGTTGACCCCTACTCAAGATGAATTTGAAGAATGCTTCCAAAATTGATTTATTTTGTTATACCTGTTTCAAGCCAAGCTTGGACATAATCTTGCGAGCCTTTTTCTCTCCTCGACTTTGCTTCACTTTACTAGTCAGGTCATCGCCGGCGGTTCCCTAAAAAATATAATTACTTTATTTAAAAATAGGGTACTGGTACATCCAAACAGATGTCGACAAACTTCACATCAACAAACCAAGTAAAACAGAATTGAGATGATTAGACCTTACCCCTTCCTTATCATCGCCATGAGCTCCAGGGACTGCAGACCCAGCATTGTCTTCCAATTCTGGGGGGTCTGATCCATCGGACTCAGAGTCAGTACCCGAATCCGTGTTGGCGTCACTGATAGTAGGCTTCTTGGTATCAACTTTTGCCATTTCTTTTTCTTCTTTCTTCCCAATTGCGACCATTGAACAAAACGAAATAAAATACTGCGATAAAGAATAAATTATTCACATTAATATTAAGTGCATTTAAATTGTGCTTCACATACACTAATTACCAATAATTAGCCAAAGGAAAATCTAAGATGTAGGAAATAGGAAGTGATCTTGGAAGATTGAATCACTACAACTTCAAATGTGCGTGTGTTTCTAGTGCCGAATTACAAAATCATAATAACAACATCAATACCAAGTCTCGTCAGGTGATCAACAAGCTGACATTAATAACAACAGCCGATTCAAAACTGCTTCGTTTGTTATAATTAGAAATTAATGTTTATCGTGACGAACTAGCTAACACACACGTGAATGGTGAACCAGGACTTGATTTCCAATCCTTCCTATTCCCTCCAATGCGCTAAACAATTTATCCGGTGCACTATAAATACAAATCCTATTTAATTAACTCTAATTAATAGGAGCAGTAACTTACCAGATAGGAAGGAATAAAATCAGTAAAAAACTGCGAAAGTTATAATGTATCTCCAAATTCCAAAGAAGGAACGAAAAGATAAGGAGGATGACGATGAATGATGAGCCGGACTGGGTGAGCTAATGTTGAAGGAGTAGGCACGAGAACAAGGGAATAATGCAGCAGCAGCGCAGCGAGTTCACAATTTGTAGGTTTTTCCTTGTTTTTTTGTGAACATCGAGCAGAGCAGCATGCATGGAGAAACAAGGAAGCAAGCACGCCGTTTTTGTTCCAATCCGCCCCACACTACCCACTACTATCAAGTATCAAGTACAGTCGGTACACTACTACTCTTTCTCAACATCTCAACTTTACTGCTTACTCCAAGAGGTGGTACTGTAGTGTAAGGTCTGTTAAAAGAGTTTGAACACCTACAGTAGTCACCGTTACTATGTCAATTTTCAATTTTAGAATTTGAATTTATAGATTTTTTTATTTGAACTAAATTGGAAAGACCATCGATTTTTGTAGATTTGCAATTCAATAATATGCATGTGAACGAAGGAAGCATTAAAAATTACAAAAATGTTATTATTTGTGACGCAATTTTAAACCGTTGTCCTAAGTATTTATAAATTAAAATGAACAGGAACAGGGCATTCAGTTTAATTTCCTCGGGATGCATCTTGTAAACCAGGTAGAGCCAAAACTGAGGGCTGATTGTGCCACAGCACGGAGTGCTGGTCAGCTTGTTATTTTTATGGAAAACTTAAATATATACGAGTTTTATCTCATTAATAGTCATTAACAAATTTCAAGGCAGGGAATCCATACTTAAATTTAGACATAACTTGATTTAACAGAGCTTAATCAGACTTTGTTTTAATCAAGTAGCAATAGATGCTACGGCTATGCATATTGCACAATGCGCATACATAATAGCACTCCATACCCCTTGATATGAATAATGTGTGTTGGTAATCCGTAAACTGGTAATTCAGTAGTCATCAAAATGCGATGAAATATTATGCGATTGAAGGGGGCATCCACAATTTCCACAAAACTAAAACATTTCAGTGTTTACAATACAATACGAGTCAAATTAAATTAAAAATTATACGACAGTTAAAATCTAGGAAAAATATTGAAATGAAAAATGTAAAAGTAAGAACATGAGGTAAAGAATACTCCTTAGAAAGAACGCGTCATCTTTGTTTCAATTGAGCTGTGTGGTCTGTATCTGAAAAAATTAGGTATCAGACTAATCAGACTCTGTTATCCATACTCACTTCATAGCAAAATTCATTCATTCAGTTATTATTATTTTTACATACAACAATCAACAATGAAAGTGCAAGTTTGTTGATTTTTGCCACATAGCTTGCGATAGATAACAAAGACTTCTCGCGTTAAGAATTGAATTATTTAAAAATCATGAAATGACCATGATTGATGCATGTTTGGCCAATTTAAAAATGAGGATTTTATAAAACCGCGTTTATTTTTTCTTCAAAGTTGTCATCAAATAAAAGTTATATAAGGTGGTCATCATTTGTTGGCACTACTGTAGAGTTCATAAAGGTTATCACGCCTTCCGTCCAATAGAAGAGGTTGTCTTTGTCCTGCTCCTCCCCCTGAACCACTTTGGAATTGTCAATCCCCACAGCGGTGAGGATATCCTTGACAACAGTTTCAGACATGGATACGTTCCTGACACACTGTATTGAAGGATCCTCCTCACACGGTTTTATACCATTTGCCACAAACTGGAACCTGATGTAGTTCCTAAACACTTGAACCTTTGTCTCATGTCCAATTTTTTGTCTATCAATTTGTCCACCATTTTGACTACGAACTTTTCCAGAGGATTTCATAGTGACATTTTGTACTTGATCATTACCCAGTCTGCAAGTTAGCACAGGCTTCAGCTCACTATCAGCTTGCAAAAAGTTATCAACACATATCGTGCCATTGCTAAGATACGTGTCTGCAATGTAATGCAAATTTTGTAACGGTGCGGTAGCAGCATTTATTCCACTAATGAACATGTCAAGAGTTGTCGGTTGACTTGTAAAGTAGAGAATTGCAGTTGACTCTGAAGTTTCATCAGCAAAATCGTTTTCTTTTAAAGAGTCAGTGTTCCCTGGAATTTTAATATCTACCCACTCGGTAGTATGTGTTGAATAAAGATCAATAAATGTTGTGTTGTGTCTTTTTGATGATATGGCCACTTCCCCTAAAAGAAATTTGAACCGAGTACACTGCGAGTGACCTTCCAGTTTGGGGTCATCATTAATATTCATTAGGTGGAGCGTACTAGCAAAATATTGAATTATGCAGTAGGTTTCATTATTCAGCTCAGTAAAGATTATAACTTCTTTCATAGTGAAATTTAATGAAAAGAGGAGATCAATTGGTTTTTCATTTTGATCATTGGAATCCGTGTTGTTAGAGGTCATTAAATTTCCATTTGCTCCCAAGACAACTTTTTTATTTGGGTCGTTTTCATTAACGAGGCTATATTTTTGTGAATCATTGTTCGAGATTATCCATGCCCATCTAGTGTGCATGTCCTGAGGCAATGTTCCATGCATCACCTTAATCAAGCCGGAAGTATTATCGTGACTAATGTAGTAACTGAATGGGGGAGAGGTCGATTGCAATGGGAGGGTTGAAGTAGGAGCAGGATCTTCGTTGGGGGGACTGATAAGAATATTGAGAAAAGTGTTGGGGTATAATGCACAGGTATAGTGCGCAGAAAATGAGAAATTATTGGACAGGTCGGAACCGTCTTTAGGGTAAAGATAATCGTCAGGTATTCCATATGATTCATCAGCTTTAAGATCTGGGCTTCTACAATTTGGAAAGAAATATGCAAATAATATGGTTATAGTTATAGTGATGTAGTTAAATCTGTTAACAATGAGTACTCACAAGAAGCTCATACACAAGCGATAATCCATATCTCTAGAGCGGATTCCAATGGTGCCCAGTGTAATGAGCAGAATTTGAGCTTCGTCAGGAGGCACTCCAATCAGTACTGCTTCTTGGAGCTGTTTACCGCTTCCTTCATTTGTTGGAGTTTGGCTGAGCATATCCTTGATTATATCCTTGCCCGTCTTTTCAGCTAATTCAAAGTTTTCGTCCAGTGGCACGAAGGACATTTCACCATCCCAAATTACGACCTGAATATGGTTTGAAGGAAAAATGAAGGAAAAAACCAGAAGAAAAATGATGACATACCCTTTGATAATGTGAGCAAAGCATTAAATTATAGAGCTCTTACATTAGACACAGAATTTTGAATCTCCTTTAGGATACTCCGGCTTGCATTGTAAATTTCATATATCACTAGGATTTTATCAC
Organism: Willowsia nigromaculata; assembly: GCA_034700605.1. Classification (NCBI taxonomy): domain Eukaryota; kingdom Metazoa; phylum Arthropoda; class Collembola; order Entomobryomorpha; family Entomobryidae; genus Willowsia; species Willowsia nigromaculata. Next base: position 25,678 of record JAQIXX010000947.1, read on the forward strand.
AACTAGATTCAGATTCAGCTCCTTCCAGACCAAAGTATTCGGAAAAGAGCTCTCTGCTAGTTGAAACGTCATCAGAAATCACGGCTGCTTCGGTGATGAACAAATTTTTAGTAATTAAGACACACAAGAAAACTAGGTAATTTGTCATTTCGATGATTCAGGATTAATTTTATTTGAAAAATAATCATGTGAAATTAGAATATTGAGTTGGGTTGTCAAATGAAATGCATTTCAACTAAATTGATTCATGGTCAAAAAATGTGTCGGATTTATTTCTCGACATTCAGTATGCTTATGCATTGAACAATTTATGCTTACAACGATTTCTTGGAAAACTATAATGGCTAATTAAATTATACGTATATTTCATACGAATGAAAACTTTAAATGTTAAAGCTTTAATTATTCATTGTAGTACAATGAACGTGCACTCTACTGGAAAACAAAAACCGTTAGCTTATGTTTGCTCAGCGTAGTGCAATGAAAAAAATGCTTTATGCCCATAAGCAGGTTACGGAGTGTATAGTTAACAACTCACTGCTTCTATTTAGCTAGGATTCAATACTAAGAGCAACTGTACCGTTATATTAATCGATAATGTTAGACAATTCAGTGGCGTCAATTTTTCCATATAATTGCTATATCCAAAATAAATCCTGAGAATGGGACATGACTTCCAAAATTTTCGAGCAATTTGTGACTCCTTTCGTACGCTTTCTCCTTTACTAGTTTTGATATAACTGCTTGTAATCCGGGCTTGTAATTCTGTCGATTGGGTGTATACAGTTACCATGCCACCGAAAGTTAGGATAATAATTAGAAAGCAATTATTCCAGCAAATGTAAGACACAAGAATAATTACAATGTTTTCAATTGCCCAGTCTACAGAGAGTAGACAAGTTAAGCCAACACAGCATAATGAAATACTAACTACAATCATGAAAGTGATAATATAATCTTGGGAAACATGGTTGAAGATTCTGAGTAAAACTTGGATTTTTCTGTACAAAAGCGTCTTCTCAGGCAACGTGTGCCTGTCTGATTTGTAGATTTGCCAGTAACTGTAAATAAAGCAGATTATTTTGGAAATTTGGAATGTTTTCTATAAAAAATTATTTACATGTCTTTAGTCTGTTTACCGGGATATAGCTTGGCGAGCGCTAGTCACGGACTGTATCAACAGCGTGTTGTTCACAAAAATGTTCTCCCGAACAGCAAATGACCACGCCCATAGGTTGACAAGAAACACGGCTACTTTTAAGACTATATGATATGAGAATTGCATTGACAAATTGTTGCATTCAGGTAGCATCCAATAGAGTCCCAGAGATGATTGGCAGTTATCATGCCAATGCAAACCAAACACAAAAACGAGGGGAAAGAATTTCCCACAGTAAAGGAATAAAACTGCCAATATAGTCTTCAGTTCTTCTATGAAGATGGTATTGGATTTTTCTATAAAAAGTTATGGACAATTTAAGAATGGTTTTTAATTTTAAAATTAATTTTTTCTATTTTTATGTCATATTTACCTTTGAGTTTCCCAAACGATTCTGCAAAAACTTCGTGAATTTCGATGTTTCCATTAAATAGGAGTGCTAATTCATTAACATTTACCATGATTTCATAGAAATGCTCACAGTTCATCAACAATAGAGTTTCCGAAATGATATTGACAACTAAGCTAGATAGAATAGTCGTTTCAGAGTTATGATTGGATGGTTTATATAAAATTTGAAGCGTAACGATAAGCGTGAAAAATAAATAGAGGTAACATTTTCCATTTAAACTAAATCTTTTCCAACCCTTTACTACACTAACTCGTGAAGACTCCCTTTCCAATTTCAAGGGTATGCATCCAATCCATTCAGCTTGCTTGAAGCTCTGAGAAAAAATATGCCCATTCATTTTCCCCTTCGCTATAATGCTTTAGTTAAGTGCTGAGCTTGTTTGCTTTTACACGATGGCTAATCTTTCTGGATGAAGAATCTTGATAATTAAAAATGTTTATGTAATCCTGTAAACCCAAAACCAACAGTAATAAGATTATGCATATGTAATGGGCATGTAGTGCCATCCCTTGTAGTTTGGAAATCATAGAACATTAATGTTAGCTTGAAAACTGATTCAAGGTTGATTAAACGGGATGACAAAAACATTGATACCCCAGGGTTTGTAAATTATAGTTCTAAGAAAATTCTCTTCTTGTGAATTCTAACCGACCTTTGGCGTTGCCTTGACCTTGGTTTAATTAATTACATATTATAGTGACTATTGTGAATGACAACTGACACAAGAAAACTCCAGTCATTGGTCAGATTGAGAGATAATTAGAATTGGATAACCTTAATGCAATGGAATTGTCTAGTACTCACTTTATATACGTGACAAAAGGTACGAAAACCATTTCCATGAACTCCATAAAGAAAGGAAATAAAACAACGTAAAATTAGATTTAGAGGAATTTATAAAATTTTGAAAGTAAGTTCTCGATTTAAAAAAAAATTTGAAGTGATTTTTGGAACTGCTGATTTCCAATATTATAATTAAAATTATGATGAAACATGAGCATTATGCCTCAAAATCAAAATAATTACAGTTTGCCAATCTCCACTTCAGTAAATCACATCTTATGCACATCTTAGCGTATTCGATAAGAAGAATAATGCACTTCATTTTTATGGCCACATATGTACATATTCCAAAAATGACAACGTAAAGCTATGGAGTTTACATGCAAAAATAACAGAAATAACGTTAAGAAATGTAAATTTTTATACAAAGTTGTTAAAAATCTCAATTTACTATAGTTCATACGCTTGTTGGACGAGTATGCAACCGTTGCCCTTTGAATGAAAACAATAAATGAGTCTCAGTGTTCTATGCGGTTTACACGATACTTCCGGAAAATTACAAGTATGTATCACAACAACACAAATCACTTTTATATACCAATCCTTCCCCTTCCTGGTTTCCACTCCTTCGTTCACCTAGCAAGCATTTTACCGTTACATTTATCTACCTCTCTCCATTGTCAGGAAAGCTTTCATTTATAATTGATGAACCAAATGAAAATTGAATCATAACAAGTCTTTAAATCAGTCTACTACCAGCTAGTATCATAGATGGTATTTAAATTTGATCGTAGTATTTGTTGTCCTCAGTTTGAGTATTATTACAATTTACATGTAACTAGAGCTCAATCATGTGCAAAATAAGCATACTTTCACCAAGGCGATTGAAGCTACATCAATTACGACTGACAATTATCATCTTCATCCCAATCATCGTCACCATTTTATTTTACATTTACGATGGCATGACTTTTCCTCGGGCTGAAATTAAAATAAAACTAGTGAGCTTGAAAACTTACGGAACCTCAACATTAGAAGAAACTACTCAGCATCAAGGGTATAGAGACAGACAAGCCCAGCATAAAGGAAGAACTGCTCTGAAACAAATAATTCCAATAAAATCGGTGATTTCGCTGGAAAGGACGAGAAAGCAATATGAAACCAGTATATCTAACCATGTGCAAGCAGTAAAAATTAGTTTGCTAAATGAACAGAAGGAACTGATTTCATATGAATTGGAAGGGTATAATTTCACGGTTACTGGCAAATCCCATGAAACTGCTAGCATCCCTAATTTGGAAAATTATGTCATGGAAAAAGATGGGAATCCAATCAGAAACGTTATCTTTGCCACTTGGAGATCGGGATCAACATTCTTGGGAGATCTTGTGAATTCTCATCCTGCAACATTTTATCATTACGAGCCCTTACTTCATCTGGGAGTGAAACAAGTGCATTCAACAGAGGACGAGAATGAAAGTTTAAAAGTAATCACTCAACTTCTCTCTTGTAATTATACCAACATTGAGGAATTCAACAACTGGCAATATAAAAGTCAGGAAAGAAATTTGCACAACAAGAGACTATGGAGATTTTGCCAAAAAAGTAATCATAGAAAAATATGCGCAGACCCAGCATTTGTCTCAGACATGTGCAAATTGTTTCCTTTCCAAATTATGAAAACTGTAAGACTGCGACTAAATCTGGGGAAAGTGCTACTGGAAAATAAAGGGTTAAATATTCGTCTACTGCTACTGGTAAGGGATCCACGGGCTATCATGCAATCCAGGCGGCATAGAGATTGGTGTCTTCAGGGAGAAGATTGCATACAGCCGGAAAGATTGTGTGCTGATATGGAAAATGATTTCAAAGTTGCGGAAAGAATGAGAAGCAAATATCCTGACATATTATTGTAGGCTGATTTTGAATATTAACCTATTTATAAAATTCATTTCCATGCACAAATTTGATTATCTGTTTGAATGCTATTTTACAGGTCGTTACGATATGAAGATGTCTCTCTTCGCCCCTTTCAAGCTGCCAAGAAGATATTCAAGTTTTTTCGTCTGAACCTTCACCCTGATGTAAAATATTTTTTGCGGACGCACACGGTAAAACGCCACGGTGGTGTTACCAGCACCTACAGGGATTCCTCAAAGACGCCATTTCAATGGAAAAATGAAATTTTTGAAGAAGGCAACTCTGTAGCCCTTGAAAGTTTACAGACGATTTGTTCCAAAGTTTTGGAGGACTGGGGGTACGCTTCTGTACCGAATATAAGTGAATTAATGTCATTTAATCCTATGAGAAAGCCTCCATGGCCTGAAATGATTACTGTGAGTTGATACTTCAGTTTTTGTATTATATTTTTCATGTTACTTAAATTTGTTATGATAACTAGCACATTTAATTGCTGTGCAGATTAACTGAAACTATAAATTATAAATATGAAAAATTAAACGAAGAAAAGTGCATTGAATTGAATGAAATTGGCAATTAGTATTTTTCGTGAAAAGCATCTCATCATCGATCGATCACGCACATACAACAGCTTTGTCACCATGATTTACGGTTTTCGTTCAGGTGTACATACATACTACATGAAAGATATGGAAATTGATGTGGTGTTTTTGGACTGCGCAATTGGCAGGCTTTGTTGTTTTTACTGAGAGCTGTGATGAGTGTGAAAAAATGCAATGATGTAATGAACCAAAACATTGTGCAGCTGATCGCTTGCAAGTTGCAACTTGCAACTCTTGCTTCCTGTGGACAGTCAACCAACAGTGCAGTGAGACGTGCAGAGGCGGCTTAGCGATAATTATAATTTGTATTATTGGTGACCATCCCAGCAAGTACTTCACATTTTTTTCGTGTTGCTAACTTGGTAACATTTGTGGATTGTGGGCCCTTTGACTCGTCAGACAACATTTGACATTGAAAGCAGCGGCGATTTGTGACCTCGTGATCCTCATCATTTACTTGTTGTCTCGAATAAAATATACATCTGCTCCCGTTTGCGATTTTGTGTAACTGGTTATTTTACAGACTTATTGGGAATGAATAGGTATTCAAAATATTATTTGCAACAAGTCAAAGTTATTAGTTTACCTCCTGATGAGGTGACAGTGAGTTGTCTGATTGTCAGGTTTAAGGTTTTTGACCTTGCAATTATTATTGATTTTAGGAGGATAACCAACTGAGAAATAGTATTTCGGGAAAAAGCAAGCCATAGACGATACGAAAAGACTGAAATAAAAATGTTTGTGTCCGACTCGACGCTGAATTTTATGGGTACAAAGTTCCAGCTGATAAGCACTGAAGGCTATTCTTGGGAAACGGCATTTGACCCCAGTGCCACAGTTGATAATTTAAAGAGGCTTGCAATCCAGTACTTTTACCCTGATGAGAACTCTGCCACTCCAGATCAATTCCGAGGTAATTGAAAAAGTATCAAGGGCTAAAATTCGTCCAAGATTAACTTTATATGTTAAAGATTGGATTTTTAAAATTTTTCCAGTGATTTATCCTGCTGAGCGACGTACTCTAAGTGACCATCACGCTCTCCATGAAGAAGGAATAAAGGACAACGAAATCCTCTTGTTTGTTCGGAGACGCCGCAATGCTACCGCTCCTGCACCCACAACAGGGTCACAAAAAGCCGGATCGAAAGACCCTGCCTCCAGTGAAGCTGAGTGGAAGGCACCAACCGCCCAAGAGATTTTAGCAGCGACCAAAGAACTTCCAGTGCATGTGAAACCCCAAACACCTACTCCTTCACCTCAGCCCCAGCATCTACACCACATCAATACTATTCAGCACCCCCTCTTTCAACAAGATGACCTTGATTTTCCTGAGTCAGCGGTCGACTTTCAGCTGGAACTTCGGAAAATCATCATTTCTCTCATTTCCGTGATGGCTACTCTCCTGCATGGAAACGAAGATGCAAATCTCATTTGTCGTGAAATGCATACGAGAATTAAGACTCGTCTGAATGCTACAGCTTCCAAACCAGTGGAGGGTACACAGTTCACATACCCTGCACCTCCAGAGATCCCCTGTACCCCTCACGGCATCGTCCAAGGTCTTATGGAAGTCAAGAAGCGAGAATTCCGTCCAAATCACAAGGCGCTGGAAAGCCTCCGGGAAATGGGATTCCATGACGAACAAATCATTCAAGCCTTGAGAGCAAACAAAAATTCGAAGGATTCTGCTTGTGAGTGGCTTATAGCTGGAAAAGCAGTTGGAGAGCCGTTGGAACTGGATGATCTTCAAGGACTGGATAGAGAAAGTCACTTGTTTACTGCATTAGTAAATGCACCCACCATTCGACTAGGACTGAATAGCCCAAAGACATTGCTCGCCTTTTTGAACATTCTGGAAACGCCTGCAAGCGCAAACACGTGGTTAAGTGATGGCGACACGGCTCCAGTTCTTAGTGCCATTTTCAAAATATATCATGCGGAAAAGCATGCAGCTCCTTCTTAACCTTTTACCTGTCATCATCATTCAAATTCTCGTAATATAACTACACTCATGTACCTAACAGTTAATATTAATTCTCATCAACCGCATGTAACGTTCGGCCAAAATAATTATATATGAATTTTATTCTCCTTCACCAAGATAACCCGTTTTCAAGTTTTACGAAGCATTTATCAAAGTGCGTTTATTAAAAAACGTGTAAAACATCAATATTAATACGATTTCATTGTTCTCATTTGTGCATTTATTTCTTGCATTTTGTTTTGTATCTTGTATCTGTAAAAAAAAGCACATTGCTGGTGTACATGTACATAGGAATGTATGTAGCTATCTAGCTTACAAATATTGTTTACTTAGGCATCACGACTCTCAGGAAACTCTAGAAATACGGAAAACATGGTAGGTATTGTTGTTGTTAGTTTTTGTTCCATTACCATTGCATCCATTGTCCATGCTATCCTACCTTCACAACACTTTTTTATCCGGCAAAATGTTGTAAGCATATATATACATTCACATGGTTTTCACTCTTCTCAAGAGCTGATCCATGTCAATAAATTTTAATTTTAGATAATTTACCCCAGTAAATATGGTGACCTTTGTTGCCGACTTATTCACGTTTTCCCCTAATGGGATTTACCTCGCGTGTTTGAATCACACTGAAAGACAAATTTTGATTCGAAAATGTGACATAAAGAAAGAAGCATGTAATTCACAAAACGCAAGTAGTATTCATAAAGATGACAACAGATTTAACGTGGAGCATAAGTTTCATCTTCATAAATGCAATCGGGCTTCGGGATCTTCATCGGTTCCTTCTGGAGGACCAATTGATAGCCTGGTATGGTCACCAGATAGCTGCTTCCTGGCTGCCAGTTGTAAGAAGAATGCAGTGATAAGTGTGTTTTCCGTGTTGGAACCAAGCTGGAAGTGTATAGTCAATTTGGGAAATGGTTTCCATGGCTTGGAGAGTTTTATGTGGGCAAGGGATGCAAGACATTTAATTTGTGTATCTGAAGACATTGTAAGTATCATTAATCATTAAGCATAGTTGTAAAAAGGTGCATCGTGAGTACTTAAAAAATTAATTTGCGTATTTGTTTTTTCACAGAGCTTCTTAAGTGTTTGGTCGATACGTTCCAAACAAGTGAACTACATTAAAGACATTTGCCCGATCCCCTCATGTGCCGGACTTTCCTATTCTTCCAACGGCAATTTTCTCGCAATCTCACAAATATCCTCCACATGCTCAACATCTCAACCCTACTATGTTGCTATTTATTCCACTTCTGCCTCAAAATCATCATCAAAACAATCATTAGAGCTGATCTCAAAGTTTTCTGTGGCTGCCAAAGATCTCGCTGGAATATCCTGGTGTCCTGCTGGTGGCAGTGGCTCCACTGAATATTTATGTCTCTGGGATTCCAATCTCTTTTCCAATCTATATGTCTACAACGTAAAGACTGGAGCATTAATTAAGCAGTACTCACCTTATGGCATGACTAGCTCAGGTTTCAGTTCTGTTCAATGGACGACAACAGGTCATTCGCTGGTCTGCACAGTTCAAAACAAGAATGAATTGCATGTCTTGAATGGACTCACATTTGGAGTCCTAATTCATGATGTCCTTGAGCCTGAAAGAAGCAGCAAGGACTCCTTGGAAATGGACATGGAAAGATATACGGGGCAATACGAGATTTTTTATGAAGCGAATAAAGTTCCAAGTCTTGGAATGAACAAATGTATAACTGACTATAACATATCATTATTTGGAATCTCTATTGAAGCTTATTTCACTTTCATTAATTTTGTATTTTTTAAAAATCCTAATAGATCATCGACTTTCTAAATGGCCATCAATATCTTTGGATTCCCGAAGTCTTCTTAAACTCCAAGTTCATCTCCAAGCACCCCCATCCACAGTCCACGTGAAACTGGCACCGGATGGAAGGTTTCTATCTTGCACTACAAGTTTTTACCCCCAAATCCTCTGGATTTACGATCTCATCTCGACCGCCTCTCCAATCGCTGTTTTAATTCACCAACATTCCGTGCTCGACTTTGATTGGAACCCAACATCTCATATAGCCCCGGACCCGATTTATAAACTTGTGATAATCTGCAAATCTCCCGACTCATCAAGGGGCCTTCTCTATTTCTGGACATTATCTGGAGATAAAAAGACCGGCTCAAAGGCTTACATGCATAACACCACCGCGAAATTTTCATTTTCTAGAGTGCAATGGAGTCCTCATGGTGATATTCTTCTCATTCGGGACAACTCACAAAGAATTCATTTACTTACCAATTTGTAACTGTTTAGGAGACGCTGGTTTAAAATTGATAAAAGAATTTCCAATAAATGAAACATGACAATTTTAAAAATTAATAAACACAAAGCGAATGATTAATTTGTAATACATTAAATTGCGTTACTAGGCAATACTTACAACACCAATAAACCAATTACTCTTATAGGTTTTGATCATTACTATTATTACGCATTACGATGGACGTTAGCATATCATGAAGTTACTCCGGATATAAATTTTTGCTAGTTCATACCATTAATTACGCAGTTCATGAAAATAAAATATGCACCGCAAGGCCATACGACGCCACTTTACACTGGGTTATCAGTCCACATGCCCACATTAGCTCAATATTTCATTGAAAGTAACACATATTACAGGAAACGAGATACTTTACGAGATGCATTAACAAGCATTGGTTCCCAAAGCATCACACCATCAACATTTATACGTAAATGGCTTCGTTTTTGAATTTCAGTGAATTGAGCACTCAATCCATGAACTGTTAAAGTCATTTCTTAAATCAACCATTGGCTGGCTGATGAATCATTCATTCATTTGAAGTGGCAAAACAATATGCTATTTTAATATTTGCAGCTGCATAGCATAGTGTGGTCACTATAAAAACGCAAGATTACAAACGTAAAACCTAAAGGCTAAAAGTAATTTTAAAACGCCCAACAATAATAGCTCATTAATAAAATTAAATGATTTGGCTATTTTGGCTACCTTGTTTCTATGGTATTTATTTGCGATCCCCTTATTGTGCTTACATAATGGGGCAAGCTGATAATAATGAAAGTTCTCTCGTGCCTGGCAATCAGACAGTTTCTGATTTTAGGTCATGTCCCAAACTAATTACCAGAGCAGAATGGAATGCACGACCTCCAAAATCAGTTGCACAAATGAGACTTCCAGTAAAATTCTCAGTTATTCACCATTCCGTAATGGGAGATGGAAATTGCTCGACTACAGTAGAGTGCATTCAAGTTGTGCAGTCCATTCAAACCTTTCATATGGACGTCCGTGGTTGGGATGATATTGGCTACAGGTAAAATATGTTATGGAATGTATTTGTCACCTACTTTTAATCATACTTATTTGGTGTTAACTGATTTACCTCTAATCTTTTGATGAAGCTTTCTGATTGGCGGAGATGGCAATGTTTATGAAGGAAGAGGATGGAACAGGACAGGTGCACATGCACCAGGATACAATGACAAAAGTATCGGTATCTGTTTGATTGGAAACTTCATGGGTAAATCATTATTTTGACACGTACATACATATAAGAGTAAATTAATATCTATACATGTGCTGCAGCCTGCAAATTTCTCTTTTGCTCTGCCACATCCAACATCTCCAAAAAAAGAACATTTACCAACCGAGAGCCAACTGAATGCAGCAAGGAATCTGATTGCATGCGGGGTTTCTAGAGATTTGATAACCAATGACTATCAACTCTATGGACATCGGGATGTCAGAAAAAATACACTTTGTCCTGGAGATCGTTTCTACGAAGAGATATCCAAGTGGCCACATAAGGCACCAGCTCTTGTAGAGAAGTATTGAAGCGTAAAAAAATTAATTGCGAAAAATAAACACACAGTTATACATAAATGGTTGTAAACATTTCCACGAAAATTTATTTCTCCAAATATACATACCTAGGCATTTTCGCAGATTCGAGAAGAATTATGATTTAATTACGCACGGTGGATTGGCATAATCATAGTCTCAGGATAATCTCGTGAAAAAATCGTATATTGAGCTGAGTGGAAGGTCAAGTTATGTTTTCTTTTCACTTTCACTCGACTATTCCCGTTAGTTTATAAATCTATACTCTATAAATGTCATTGCCACTTCTGAAGTGCAATGTCTGTCCTGTCATCCCAAAATTAAGCTCTATAATAAGTGCAAGTAGTTGTAGCTATTATCTTTGTCAGTTATCCACTCACTTAATGCATATAATCATATTTTGGTGCATTGAAATTACAATATATTACGTAAAAATAGTAAAAAAAAACTTTCCACTACATCACATGGCAACTAATGCACGATATGCACAGGTAATTATAAAGACCTCTTCTATCAATTTTCCACGGAGTAACCAAAGCGGTGCTGTAGTACGTAAATTTAGAGTAAAATCCGAATATTTCATATATATTATTATTCTGCAAAGCCGGATAGCGTAACAAGTAAGCTCCCACGTCCGCATAAAAGAAAACTGTTTTGTTTTTCTTGCAGAACATAGTTGTTGTGAAAATGCTTTCCCATTATTCAACAAAATTGTCCATTTCTTCCATAAATGTAGCATACAACTTTGGCTGCATTCCATACAAAATCATAAATCCCATGAAAATTTACAAGTTGCTACTAATGCCACAAAAAAGAGAAAACTTTATATTTTTGCAAACTTTTGTTTCCTCTTGGCCAACAAGATACTCATCATTTATCGATTCCTAATTCTGTATGCTAATAAGGGCCAAGTATCACTAAAAATTCCATTGCTTGTTTTTGTAAAAATGTCTTTTTATGTAACAATCTACACAATCCCTCTGTTTTACCACGGACACCAACTCTTGAGATCTGAAATCATACCCAAATTTCTTCAACGCTTTCTCTCATTCTATCAGATTTCTCTTCGAAAACATGGAAACCAACTTCAGTTAAACAATTATTTAAAAGAACATACAAAACCGATTGACTTCCTTTTAGGGTATATGGCATTGCTCACTATCGAAAATTTAGTGATTCTTGCAAAATCACCAATCGAGGAACCAAACCTTCTCTCATCTTTATTACACAACCCATACCATGAAACATCTTTCATCACAATGGTGTTGCAAAACAGCCCATTTATTTTGTTTACACTAATTTACTGGGTAAAATACATTATTTTAAAAATGCATATACAATTTTTCGTTGCAAGTCAATTAATCTCTTTTGAATTTAGAGTTGGTGCCTGCTTACGTTGATACCGTTCATGTTTGGCTACATGACATGCTGTAGTCTATCGTTACAGGAAATGCAGTGAGTGCCAAATAAAAGTTTCAATAAGGATAGATGTGTGTTATCAATGGTATAAAATATCTTTAAATTATTTCATGTATAGGCATTCTCTTCAGAAAATTTCCAAATTTCGGGCATCACATCATGTCAAGCTGCAACGAAAGTTTCGGGCCATGCAAGTGCTACACTGCATTTGGGAGAGCTGTTTCGGCAGAATCTTTGTTCCAGGATTTCTCATTCTTTGGATGCTAATAGGGAGTTTTGGTTTCCATGGAGCTGTAAAGTTGTCCGGAATTGCGGCTTTGAAGATGGGACTGGAAAGTCTCTATGCATTCACATATCTGCTCGTCGTTTTTGGTGGTGCAGGAAGAGTAAATCGTGTATCCAAGGATTTTATAAGAGCCTGGAAAAGCTGCTTAGCTCTGCATATTGGCGTTCGAACTTGGAATTCAAAATGTGCAGTTAGGTTTATTAATTCTTTGACAGGCTTTAGAATTTATGTTGGCCATGCATTTTACGTAGAAAGGGGGACGATTATAAAATTGGCAAATGTTTTGATAAATATAACCCTTTCGTTCATTTTATTGTAGGAGAATATGCTAGGTTTTAAAAATAACAATGCATAAATGTGCATGAGTATATCTAAATACACCACCCGAAAACTTCAAAACCAAGATTTTAAAAATATTGTATTGTCAATATTTAAAATATGATTTGGACTATTTAAATTTAAGTTTTGTTTTCATGGCTTGCATATATTTCATGGAATGTATAATACTGTGAAATCTATTGTACTGCTCCATAACTTTGTCATTTATAGCCAGTGTTAAAACGTATAAACGTTAAAGTTTAAAATGTGTTATTACGCGCAATTATATTATGTTGTTTATAATATAGTTTAATGTTTTTTTATTCGTTTTTGTGCGCATTTTAATAGCGACATACTACGCTGTTTTTAGTTTTACTTCACTTACTTATCATAAGTATTATTACTGAAAGTACATAATATTTGTCACAAACATATACTAAATATACATGTCCAATCAATTGATATTGTTTTCAAATAAATGTAACCAAAACGACCTTCCCTTGCTCAACTGTTATAAGTTTTCAAAATCCATCATCATACATGGGATAATAGCATATAGCAAGTTAATATGTATTTTAGAACACTTGATGTTGTATAAACTGACATGAGAACAGAGGAAAAATTGTGATATTCTTAGAAAAACCTTTTATGGAAAATTGGAGTCACTGCTTTCGCTTGCTCTCTACGTGTTATGTTTAGAACTTGAATATACACAGTAATTTTTTTGTCATGAAAGACTGTAATAAAAGTTGACAGGTTAAAAAGTGAAATCTTTTTTAACACGTCCCTAAATCTTTGTGATAGATGCTTTTTACCTTTCCCTGGATGACCCAAATAGCAAAGTGATAATAATGGGATGCTGAATGAATGTGTCGATCCTTTTGTTGAAGACTGAATTTATTACATAACGGTAGTTTTATTACATCTTCATGAAAAATAAGCCGCACCATGTACCTATCTTCTTTTTAAGGTGAATAATATTTTTAACCGAATGTATTCATTTCCTAAAACAACTTCAACATTTTATGTATGCACTACTATAAATGATGGCAAATCTAAACCAGCAGGAGATTCTGTACAATTCTTTTAATAATCAGGGCAAACTATGACAAATAGTTTATTTTGTTCTTGAGAGTTGAAGAAATAAGACTTACTTTCCAGCACGAGATTTATTAATAAAAAACAATATAGCAAAGTTTTTGAAATGGCCGGGTTACCAGCCTTAATGTTACAAATACTAGCATTGCTGCAAACATCTCATAGTATTCCCTTGCCTCAACAATTTACTGAAATACCAGAAGTTTTTATTCCAGCTTCTTTGCTATCTACTGGTTATGGAATCAATCTCCCTAAGAAGCATAGTCAAATATTCCCAATTTTAACAAAATCTGAGACTGCACAGCCAGTAGTAACATCATTTCAAGAGTTTGCTGCTTCAACTCAAGGAGCTAAAAATCAGTTACAACAATTACTAGAAGCAGGAATTATCAGTGAATTGGTCGGATTTGGAGGGGAGAAGCAAACGAGCCAACCTTTAAGCATAGCTGCATATTACAATACCGGTGAAAGTAGCTCCAGTTCATTACAGAAAGCATCCTCTATGAACCCCTTTGTTCAGATGACGAAACCAGAATTTCAGCAGCTTCCACTATCAACAATTTTGCAACAAGCTATTCCAAGTTCAGTTCTAATAACAAAAAGCGTGAACGAAACCTTACCTAATTTAAATTTAAATTACATACAGCCTGCCGTCAGACCCAACGTGCAGTTTGCAAACATTGCCGACAATAATGTTGTTGCAACGGCGCCAATTACACTGCATAATATAGCTTCAAGCACAGCCACTCCTTCAACGTTTACTAATACGTACTCGCTAGGAAACAACATCCAAAACGGAGGTTTGTACCAGTATCCAGCCGTGCTGAATGGCTTTCATCTTCCAAAGTATGGAGGATTGGGGGCTTTACTGCAGTTGCAAAACTCGGGGGCTTCATCGTCACCTGGAACAGGGATTCCAGCTATCATAAATGATGCAGCTACGTCAGAAGCCTCAGGTGTACAACAAACTCAAATCATTCAACTGCCATGCACGCTTCATATTCCTAGCTCAGTGCCCATAACTCTCAATCCAGGTCTCCCATCACAATTATGATACTTCCTTGGTTACTTGTCGCATTCATTTGTTAATCACCATTTGCTAATTTATTTTACCTTCCCATTTATTACAGGTACAAGTGCTTCACAAGTTGCCGCAGTCCAACAAATTCAGCAATCTGGCATTCCATCATCCTTTATTGACGATTCTCCACCAACTATTGCTATACTCCGCCCCCCGACATCGTCTGAGATGACCATGGATTCCAGCATTGCCCCTATTACTGCTCCAGCTGCCCTTTCCACTTTCATTCATGAACCAACTAACAAGCAATTCATGATTGATCCTAAGGTAACGCCATCGTCTCTAGTAGCTACCGCCATAACTCAACAGAACGCACGATCTCAGGACTCCCAGGATGTCCGTGCTCAAAATGTAATTTACCATTTATTTTTCATGAATTTTAGAATTCGCTTATTTTTTAGAATGAACAAATGACAGTAAAACTCATACATCAACAAGAGCATGCCTTTAAAAGCAAACAATAATATTTTTCTCCTTTTTTGTCTTTGAGGATGAGGTAGCGTCGGAGGACGAATCGGGAACCAAGCCAGAAGTAGCCCGTAATGGCATTCCTTTTGTGTACGCCATATTGCCAGCTTCATCTCTACCGCCGTCCTTTGTTTCTAGCCCTCCTGTCGGTCTTCAAAGCATATCCAACACCAAAAATAAAAGCTCACCAACAACGCCGAGACCCTCTAAAGGAAACAATCCATTCTTCAATGTAAACAAGCGTAAGCACTTTGAGTATTACCAGTACTTTTGAATATTGAAAATTGTGAGATGAAATTCCTGAAGGTTTGAATGTCAATTTTTGTATTGTATCAATAATAATCGACTTGATAAATAAAGAATATATTCTAATTTGAACATTCCTACATGCCATGAACGATGACTTTTATGTTGGTTACCCGCATTATTGGTCGCAAATAAATCCGTATGTAATAGGTAATTAGGTAATAAAACAAGGTATATTCAAAATTCAAATGAGATTACAATTGGCTACAACTGCACGTTTCTCAGACCCGTGCGCAGCAACAGTATTAGTATTACTGATCCACTACACCTTGAGAGATTATTATAATAATGATGCCAACATGTTATTATAGTGAGTTACTAATGTCAGAGGTCAATGAATATCATATTGTTTTAATCCCTTTGTTATAAAGTAATAATGCAATATGCACACGGTGTCTAATTATTGAGTTAGAAAAAGAACATAAAAATGCTTTAAAGGTTATTAAACAACGTGCATTGCAAGTTTAGCAACCCAACTTGAAGACTAAAACACAATTTTATGTTTTATTGGTAATGAAAAGCTTTCCATAAGAATAAACAGCATGTGTGGGTCATGAAACCAATAGGTTTATCTTGTTTTATATGCTGTTCCCAACAAAGCAATTTGGTTACTCATCTTCACTTTTTATGTGTCTCATCTTCTTGCTCGTAATACGATTTGGACAAGATTTGTCATTAATTTCAAGGCACCTGTGTAATAAAATGAGTTGACAGACATTGCCCCGAAAATTATGACTGCCAGGGAGACGTAACACTTTGTGAAAGCCATCATTTCGATGAAGTCTTAGCTATAAAAATTCAAGAGAATAGTTCTACCAGTATACCTATCAACCTTTTTCCTGAAAATCTGACGAACGAATGATCCTCATCGAGCAAAAAACTCTTTTATAGGTACGGATTCCAATTGGGATAAATACTGTATCTAAATAAGTATTTATCAAGTGCTAAGTTCTATGCTCTATTTTTCTCCCTTCCAAAAGGAATTTCCGCGGTGAGTCTGGAAATATTTATGTTATTTTTACGTCGTATACAACTTTCATAATATGGTTATGCGCATTTATTGACCATATATGTTTGCTTGTAACTAAGCTTGCGTATCAAGTTTCCCAAATTGTTGAGTTCAAAGGAAAAGAAGGGAAAGGAAGTCGGATCATTTGCTTGAATAAAATATCAATTCGTAATTGTGTATTAACTTAGCAAAAAGTTATCTATCACTTCAAATATCCTCTTAACTGTGAACGTTATGTGGTGCTAAAACGAAAATTTAACTATACATAATATATAATTTTTGGAAGCAGCACTTCACGATTATTATTAATTGACAAATTACTGTAATTTGAAAAAATTATGAAATGAGCTCCCACCAACTTTGTACTTCTCACTTCTAGAATTATTATATC
The DNA here is from genome assembly GCA_034700605.1 of Willowsia nigromaculata. Lineage (NCBI taxonomy): Eukaryota > Metazoa > Arthropoda > Collembola > Entomobryomorpha > Entomobryidae > Willowsia > Willowsia nigromaculata. The sequence goes on from JAQIXX010000947.1 coordinate 42,780, forward strand.
GTAAAAAACATATCGCTAAGTTACATTTCATGTAATATATGCATTGAGCATATTA